>DWJQ01000415.1:0-14606 GCA_018248915.1 Hesperia meskei straton | reverse complement strand
GCGCTGTAGGGATTTAATTAGGCCCATAGTATAAATTTACATTTACTCCATACTGTGACTAATACGACGCGACATCGGAGCCTCTTTACATCTGTCATAATTTTTCTACGTCGCGGTTTATTCGCAAAATGCGACAATCCGCTTTGTCCGGGAAAATCGATGGGCGAGCTTGGCTGCGATATAAATTACTGAATTATTTATAGTTCGTATCATAAATATTTCGTCCGTCATTAGAACGGAACAAAGAAATCGTGATCGTCAAATTAATCATCCTTATACTTTTAGATCGATCAGTAATATTAATATTCCATTTGTTTATGTTACTAATTGGTATACCAATTAAAAGCTTGTTATAGTGATTTTAATGCGATAGTAGGTATTGTGGGATTTTATTGTAGCTACGTAAAATCTCAGCGGGCAGTAGTTTTGTACAATAACATCGAGAGATTATTGGTTTATCTGCTTCAAAATAATTAAAATTTAACTTATTCACATGTCACGTAAACAATTACGATTTTCATGCAGTTCTCGTATTTCTTTCAATAATATTAGTTTGGAAGCCTGTCGGTAACATAATGTTCAGTTACTAACTTTTAGCTTTTTACTGAGTATATCGTTACGACTACTCATATCAGTTCTCAGCATGTCTGGAGCCTCCAGGTGGCGACTCCCTGCAGTCGGACCACCAGCTCAGAGTCAGAACGCTTGGAGTCCCATCTGACGTCCATTAAACTCCTACATGCCTAATGAAATTAGCAACGAATCCACTGTCCCACGCTGTAATAACCCACTTATGCAAAACTAGAGAATTAATCCAATCTATATTAACGAGTATTTTTTTACTCTGTATTTAATTGACAACCGCCTATTTGTTATAGTAAATGCGAGCGAACATTTCCGAGTCATTACGAAGACGAATGCCACCGACAGATCTTATTCCGTACCTTGAATTAATTTCATCTGAGCATTGAACGATGGCAAAATTGACATTAAAATTCCCAGTGGAACGTCTCAAGTAATTGCTGAATAAAATACTTTTGTGTAACATCCCAAAGGGAAGCAAAAAGAGCGAGTCCGGACCGGGTTGCCGTAATTTATCTGTGCACGATGACAACTCAATAAAAAATGATTTCATTTGCTTATTGAGTCCTTAATAACGACGCGGGCTCGGCTGGGCCCGTTCCACATTATTATTATTAAAAATAACAACAACAAATACATGTTCATTATTATTTTTACATGCAGGGCCTTTCCGATTCTGTTTTATAGGGTCGTGTGAGGTGGCCGGAAGCCCACCAAGGGCGTATGAATGCAGTGTAATCACAAATGAATGGCATTAGACAGAGATGAAGCACGTCATACCTTTATAATACGGACGAGTATGTCCATAGCATTCTTAAGTCTTTTCACACAGTACTAGACCATTTTTTCTCGTTTTAAGTGGACGTCGCTTTTTAATTAAAACATTTGTATTCTGCGTTTATAAGAAAATTATCAAATGACATTCGTTAAAGAGATACCAGATAGTGTGTAGCACTTTAGATCTAGATTTCCCGCGACCTCCCAGCTAGATTTTTTAAAATTATTATTGTAGGAATAAAGTGGAATTTTGAAAATACATTTTTGTGTTAAGCCAGTTTGGCGTACGAGGCACTTTCGGTTTATAGTCCCAGAGGAATTCCATCACAGCCTTGACGCAGCTTAAGCCGAGAGCTTTTAATGACTCAGGCTCATGCATATAATAGCCAAGTTATTAATACACGTTATGCCGTAAAATTACAATGTCCAGCCACATATTAATAACGAGATAATGGCTAACACGATACACAGGAAACTTAACGCACGCCATAATGAATGCAAATATAATCGCGTAAAGACAATTAATTTTTCTACGACAAGGTCCTATTTTCTGTTGAACATCTGTTTTAGTGTTAGTTTGAGTAGACAAAGATCAACGATATCGATTAATCGGTTAAAGTACGCGAGCTATTAAATCGATATTAACGTACCGATTCGACGCGCGCGCCGGTACCACTTGTAATGATCAAATTTATAATCTCTCTCGGGTAGGTAAGAGGCACTTCTTTTATTTTCAATCGTCGAGATATACCCTCTCTCTTTTAATTGTATTTTATGAGTATTTGATTCTAATGCCGGGCCATTAATTATTTATAGTATTCGATACGGGACGAAATGATCGATTTATGTATGCGTACCTACATTATATTCGAGTTTCGACAAGTAATGCTTCGAAATATGTGCATTTTGTTTTCCTTTATCGTGTAAATTTATCGATGTTCAAAAACTGAATAATATTTTTATTAATTTTCTTTTCATTATATAACTTATTCATACATAGGTAAATAGTGAAACTAAACTGTTTGAACATTCTCGGTTTAGGTTACATATTTCTATAATAAACAATTTTCCCAATATTAACATACCCAAACCATCGATTATGAGATGCCCCTTGTAATTTGTCGACGAACTCAAATATATTAGGATTGGAAATTTTAATACCTCTAATAATATTGTAAAAGATGTTTTGTTCTTTTTTCCCCTAAGTAATAATAAGTATTGGATTAAAATGTGTGCCCTTTGTTATTGGGATGGATTAAATTAAATTATCGTAGATGGAGGTTAAGTTGAATCTCTGTTAATATACCTAAAATAAATATTATGTGGTTGTCCTTCTATCATGTCAAAACGGCCAAACGTACCTTCGTGATTATAGTGTGGTGATAGTAATTTGAAAAGCTGAAGTGTGACTTGTGACATTTTTTTGTGAATGAATATTATATTTAGATTATCATTTACGCGAAACAGTAGATTTAAATTAATATTTTAAAATACGGTTTGGGGCAAGGCACAGGTTTCCCAGAACAAAACGAGGAAGGTGACTAAAATAAACTTCTATACACATAATATATAGTTAGTCCATATTTAACATAATAAGCTGTCAAGTTAGCTGATGGTAAGGGGCCATCAAATCCCTCAGACGTCAGTAATAGGCACCAAATATCTATGTATATCTCCGGTGCGCTATCGGTCAATAGAGTAGAGGAAAGAAAGAAAGAATCTGACGAAAAACCAATCTAGAAAGAACCGTGATAGCTGATTTTTGTAATTGCGACCAAACACACAAAATATTTCACCATCAATTCTATAGTAGAACTTAGTAGCTTGTCAGATATACAACCGTACGGAAAGGACTACATTTTAAATGCTAATACTAGATTTCGATCCAGTTATTCAGCGGTTTCGACAGCTCAGAATAAAATATGACTTAATAAAAAGACAAGTACTCAATGTAATAAAACTTTTGTAGCTTAAATTATTTATAGGGCTATTATCCTACCTATATATCAAAATCAATGTTAGTGTGTCACCGACTCGAATTATACTCGATGTTTTATTTATGAGTATTTATGGATCATGCTCAACATTTACTATTAAGATTTATAAAGTCTTTTATATATCTATATTTTTTGCTTAACTTTCAAATATCAAGTACCTACCTACCTACAGGAATAAGATGAGTAGGTTCATTCAGTAATGTATTATGTACATTATAGTTAGGTATTTATATCTTTTAGTTATTTATAAGGCATATAAAGCTATTACAATTCTGCATCTTTTTCCATATAAACTTCAACTGTAGCAAATATCACTCGTTCACACTCGTGCGTCCAAGAAATTTTCATAAACAATTTTTTTACCTCATACCTATATTAAAATGATCAGAAATGCTACGGAGAATTACAGTACATAATTATAGACATTTTTGACACTGAACAATATTAACATTATCCCATTTCAATTGTCACAGGTTGCCGCGAAACGGCCTTCATTTACGCGATAACAAGCGCGGGCGTGACGCACGCGGTGTCTCGCGCGTGCGCCGAGGGCTCCATAGAGTCCTGCACCTGCGACTACTCCCACGTAGACCGGACGCCCCACCGCTCGCGGTCCGCCACCGCCGCCAACGTCCGCGTCTGGAAATGGGGCGGCTGCAGCGACAACATCGGCTTCGGCTTCAGGTTCAGCAGAGAGTTCGTGGACACCGGCGAACGGGGGAAGACGCTGCGGGAAAAGATGAACCTGCACAACAATGAGGCTGGTCGAGCGGTGAGTATTTGTATTGAATTCGCAGAAACAGTTCATCCATCCAGCAAGTGTTTTAAGTGGGTTATTCCACAATTCCCCATTGGAAGTCCCCATCAAGTAACCAGTTAATAGATAAAGTTGTGGTTGATATTGGGCATGATTGTGTCGTTGAGATAGAATGTCTGGAAGCCAGAACAGCTTTATGTCAGCGGTAAGATAATTAATAGGAGAATGTCATATTATCACAAGACAATGAAGTATAATCAAGAGGCAGTGGAGCACTTCCTAGATATGATACATTTTATACCTACATGCATATGCGTTCTGTTCGTGAGATCTATATTTATCCAGCCGTAGGAATTGTTAACTCGCGTATTTCACACACTTGAGAAGCTTCGAACGTTCAATCATTGGCAACTCACGTCCTCACCTCATCCAATCACCACTTGACGGCGAGCTATAAACATCCATTAAATAAAACAATCGAGCTACCGACGACGGACATGTCATCGCTCCGTGTTTACATTACCATTACGGGTGTCGATCGATTGTCAACCACTTGACATGTCGCTTAAGTCTAAAATTAATTATGCGTCAGACGGCTCGGCCCATCGAGCGACGACTGCGCAACAAGCACCCATTCGTTGCGCTCGCGCATCTCCCTCCCACCGCACACCCACATTTGCATACCCACTGTCCGTTCCTTCCTAAAATTCATCAAAAAGGGACGTCGGGCGCCTCAAGCCACCCAAACACGTCATTAACCGACGCACTTAATTCCTGTCACGACAGACGCACTGGGTGTCCACCTGATGAATATTCACAGCATTCCATCGATTGTTTTACACATATTTGGTCACCACGCCGCGCAACACATTCGGCCATCTACATGTGAATGAAAAAAATGCCGTCGAGCACTTTCTACGAAGCGCCTGCGCCTGAGGATAGGAAAATATTTACTGTCTCCATCCTCGCGTCATTTATCTACCTTCTAAGAATGATAAATGTCCCGAGAATATGATTTATGATCTGTCCACGCGCGGTGACGACCAGCCCACCTCCTCACGATTTGTAACAATTTGCTCGATCGTAAGATGCGATCGATGGAGTGCTTCTTTAAGATCATCGATCACCTGTATCGGAGCTTATCGCAGGAATTTAAAGATATTTGGACATCATTATAGACCTCCTCGCGCGATCGAATAAATTAATAGACCTTTAGTTTTCATGAGAGTAATTAAGTTTTTTTTTCGCAGCATGTCCAAACGGAGATGCGGCAGGAGTGCAAGTGTCACGGCATGTCCGGTTCGTGCACGGTGAAGACCTGCTGGATGAGACTGCCGAGTTTCCGTTCTGTGGGCGATGCGTTGAAGGATCGCTTCGACGGGGCCTCTCGAGTAATGATGCCCAACACGGACCTGGAAGCGCCCGTACAACGGAACGATGCCGCTCCGCACCGGGTACCCCGGCGAGATCGGTATCGTTTCCAGCTCCGACCGCACAACCCGGACCACAAATCTCCGGGCGCCAAGGACCTCGTGTATCTAGAACCGTCACCAGGTTTCTGCGAAAAGAACCCTCGGCTCGGCATTCCCGGCACACACGGGCGGGCCTGCAACGACACGAGCATCGGCGTCGACGGCTGCGACCTCATGTGTTGCGGCCGCGGCTACAGAACCGAGACTATGTTTGTTGTAGAACGATGTAATTGCACCTTCCATTGGTGCTGCGAAGTCAAGTGTCAGCTATGTAGCACGCAAAAAGTGGTACACACGTGTTTATAGATGGACTCCGATGACGTGTACTCTGTACACCAGTGTGATCGAAGAGAGAAACTTTCAGTGTTGAATGGTGTGAGTGGGCCTCGATGGACCTGTTTAAAAGTATTCGGAGGCAGATAACAGACGGTGTATATAATCGCTTCACTTTTTCTTGAATCGGAGTTGTCGAAATCGTTATTCATTTTGACTTATGTAAATAGTTCTGTATCGCTGTTTATTTCTTCTTTCTACACTTATAATTGATCCGGCGTGAAATTAAAATAAGCGGTTACTCTCCGGTTAATTTATTTGGCTATTAAGTGCGAACATGTGATCTAGTAAAGTTATTTTTTGTGAACTCTGTCGTCGGGACACTAATGAGACCAGTTTAACGACGATTTATTTGTGTGACGCTGTCATCCCTCGTTTACAATCGGAATTGGGCTTATTGGTTTCCTTACGCGGACAGGTGTATAAATTATTTATTTAAGATATCGCGCTTTCTGCGTAGATCGCACTCAGGAGCGAGCGATCCCTTGACAGTACTTTAAGTGGTATTTCCTAATATCATTTCAAAGTTTAATCTTTTTAGTAAATCGTTATACATAACTGTATAGGTATAAATAATTTACATTAAATATTCACGCTGTTTAATAGACGTCGGCATCGGGTGCACGGTCGCATTTACTGTTTTGAGACTCAAGAGCGAAATTATCTTGTAATTATATTTCTATATTAATTATTGAGCCAGTTTTAATGGAAATTGGTGCTTAAATGTATTTGCATAAAGTGTCTTCTTGGGAGTTCGGGATCGGAGGTTCTGTCGGGGCCTTATCAGTGAATAAGTAGCGCCATCGTAAAAGTGTCCCACATTACGAGATAAACGCTCTCGAGAATTTTAATTAAATATTAAACGAATTAAATAATCAGTATTATACGTATAATATTGTGTGCTTGTAGCGCTACAGTCAGATATTCCAAGATAAAGTACCAGGTAAAAGCACTTGACACTTGTTATACGTTTTGAACACTCGCTCGTGTTAACAGTCCATTAGGTACTCAAAAGCATGCGTTATAATACGTTTTTCTTCTGCTTATATTAGTTAGATAGTATCGCAAACTGTTGATTCGGAACATTTATTCACGAATGAAATATTATCTAACTTCCATACTAACGACCTTTCACGAAAAGTATTAAGTCCCTGAACACGACGATATTTTGTCCGTGAGAAACATTTTGCTCAATATTCTTACGCTGTCAGTGATAAATACATTCCCTGTATTACTAAGATATACAGATAAAAAGCAAAATGTCATCGGATAGTGTATTGTAGAGAACATTTGCCATATAATTGACGAACATTCCATAATACAACTTTAACTCTTTTTGTATTAATATATCGGACACTTCCACTCGACAGTTTGCTATTTAAAAAAGAAGCTTTATTTATAAATGTATATCAAGAAGAATGATATATCATATGTGATATAAAATAATGTACCTAACATAAGTATTGGTAGATAGTTTAATTAAGCTTCACCATGTATGATACGAACGGTAAAGAACCAATTCAACTAAATGTATTAAATGTATTATGAGTAAGATATTTATTAAATAATGTAATAAGTTTAAATACCTATTTTATTTCACTTTAAAGTTTTGTTTCCTTTGAAGTAAAATAAGATTTAATTAAGTGTATTTTCCGATGTTAAGGTAATCGGCGAATTTTAAAACAGGTATTAGGTATGTGTATTTTTGTCCAAATTTTCGGACATAGACCTATGAATTGATTGGGACTAAAATCTGAAATTGTCGGTTTGCTTTCAACGTAACTCGTTCTAAGTAAATTTTTTGGACAACTTTCTCAACGCGTCGGATTTAAAAGACTGAGCCATTTTATTTGTAGTTATAATGCCCATGACTGGATCTGTAAAGCCATTATTGAATTTTAGCGTGAATAAAATGTGATAAAAAGTATTTTAACATAATTTTAATATCAAACCAGTGTTTCAAAATTGGAATTAAATGAGTGCCATTTAAATTTTTTATTGATGACAATATTTATCAGGTTTTAGCAGATATCTTCGCCTTAAATCAAGTTGCCAATGCACAATAATTTTATGCATGTAAATATTATGTCTATATGATTTTTTAAGTTATTTATGTGAATTTAGTATTTTTTATTGTTAATTTTAGAGATAACAGTACAATTGAAATCAGCTGAACTTATCTGAATCTCAAATCCTATTATTGTATAGTGAATGTACCTTTTTGAAATTATATTTCGTCCAGTGACCGCTATAAGGTGACGCATTATTGTAATAATATTGGTTGTACATTAGCAGTAGATATCTATTTATGATTAAAATATTGATTAGTTGTTACTAAAAATACAAAATCTATCAAAACTTCTATAGTTTTTTTTTCCTTTTTATCTTACCGCTCATTTTAAAAGAGATATTTTTATTTCCTTAAAAAATTATTTGAACTAGTCATCCTCAAAACAGGAAACTTATTTTTCGATATTAATACCTAGACGAGATACTTCTAATACATTATTTTAGTGTCAATCGCATCTAAAGCAGAGCCGTTTCCGACAACACTAAGATTTTTATTTTTATTTTTCACACACACACATATATATAAAATCCATTTCATTATCATCATCATCATCACCATCACTATGTCCGCTCGGGTTAATTCTAATTGGAACAGCTGGGTCGTGTAAAAAGATGGTTCTTATAGTTTCTAACGTAGCTATAGGTAAGTAAGTATGTCTCTCTACTTATTTATTTGTCGACAGTTGTTAGAAAAAAAAAGATAATAAATCAAAATTCTTTTATTACTACTTTAGTTACATATATTTCAGGCATCTGTAGGAACCTAACCGTTAGGAAATATGGTACAAAAAGAAATATATTTATGTGAGCTTATGCATTAAAGTATTTAAGCACACTTAATTACTTTAATGCTGCTGCACTTTTCGGGCGTTTTCATTGTTTTGCCCTACGTAGGTACCTATATAATCTGAAGACCCCACAACACACTTTCTAAAGTCACCAATGAGAATTTTTACATACTTGCCAAATATTTTAATGTAAAGAAATAAGGTAAGTTGAGGTAAGTAAGGGTAGTTATAATAATATAGCCCGAATTATTCATAATACCTACGCAAAGCCTTAAAGCCTCTTTTGACACTTTGACTTGTCCGATTGGGTTTTAAGACTAGTACATACCAATGTCTACCAGGCTCTCCAAGTGCGGATTGGTGGACTTCAGACGGTTCAGACATTTTTGGGACCATTGTGGAAAACCTTTTGTTTGTAGGATCTTTCACATTGCTTTTCCCTACCAAAGCAAGAATTTCACTACTGAATGACTGATTGACTGACACGTGGATATTTAACACACAGCCGAAACTATTAGACATAATTATGAAGCACAGAGAAATTTAAGGAAATTTCGGGAATTTCGTTGATAAAGTGAAACATTTTATAAATCTGCAATGTATTTACTCAATAATTTAAAAACCTATGCACATAATTTCAATAATCAGATGTGTGCGTGGGATATCTCGGATCTTTCCAGCTCGGTTCAACGTTTCAACCATCCGACTATCACTGCAATAACTTCTTTAGCTCAATTCACTCAACACATTAGTTTTGTTCGTCAATTTATTCAATAGGAATTCCTACATTCGTGCGACGCGTTTCATACTCATTTACGCGGACTTTACAATTGGCAGGTTATGCCTTTAATATACCTCTAATTACAACCCATTACCCAGTTCACAACCGTCCATTACGTTCGCTATGTAAAACGGAGTAACACGTTCTTTGGAACATTAAAAGTAAAACATGTATAATGATATTGCTAACTGCTGTCCGTTTTAAAACAAGTTTAAACAGCTTCAATTATATCGATCGAACTTTGTTTAGGTATTATGGTCGCTTAATGACTTTGTTATTCTAAAGTCTGGATGTACAAATTGAGTTGTATTACGAGTCTATCCAATAGTGCTTGTTCAGCTTTTTAACCGACTTCAAAAAAGGAGTTTTTCAATTCGTTTTTAGGTATGTTTTTTTCTTCTTATGTGTGTTACCTCAGAACTTCGTGCTGGGTGAATCGATTTCTATAATTCATTTTAAAGGTAATAACTGGCATCTGGTGCCATAAAGATTTGAGCGACATCTGACGGTTAGTTTTTAAGTTATACTTAATAATGTGAATTAATTTTTTGGTCATTAGATACCACATAATTATATTTGACTGGGTGATCCGTTTTAGACGATTCTGATTTTGTTCGGAAGAGGGTGCTTGTCGAGTAGTCCCTTATAAAGGGCGACATCTCGCGAGTGGTTCTTGAGTTATCTCGACTTTGAAGACCGTTATCTTTTCTTTGAAAGTTAGTTATTGTCTATTTTGTTTCCTTACTGACATTGCAGAGGCCTAAAGCATTCCATGTTGCTTCAACGTGGATTCTAATGGTTTCCAACATTAGCTATGCTATCACAATAACCATCAATAACACCATCACTACTACCACTAACTTAACATCGGTACTACTTAACAAATAAAAGGCTTACTGAAGTGTTTAAGATCTCATGCCATTAGAAACGGAAAATCGAGCTATTCTGGGTTTAACTTCTCAGGGTAAGGGTTTAAGTCGAAGGTAGCAAGTACCCTACCCTTCACCTCCCAATCTAACTGTATCACAGACTGGTTTAGTTTTTTTTCTGGTCTGAATACCTATCTATCAAATCAATGGTCAGCTTATCAAAGTAGGTGCTTAAAATGAATAGTTCCATCTAGTCTTTAGGCTGATTGGTTGGGCAATCCTAAAAACCCATGTTTTGTAAATTCTCCCCCAGTCAACCCTAATGTACCTAATCATAGCGGTTAAAAACACAAATAAAATAATAATAAAATAGCAGGATTTTTAAAATTTCGTACTTAAGTCAGTATCTTTATGTCGATCTATTGAAAATCCGCTCTAACACAATCTTTATTATATCATTCAACAATTGCCATAACTTGATCCGATCTGCATGTTTAGTTGAACCAAATAAACATCTTGAGAGCAGCCATTACACACGGCAACATTACAAGCTGCGATGTCTTTTCGATATACGATGATGGTTTCATTTTAAAATTTATGCGCGCGCGCAAGTCCGATACAATGCGAGCTGTCATATATCCGCCATTTTGTTTTATTGCGAATGCAACCGTTGTGCTAGGTTTGATAACGTACAATTTTCTGAAACAGCTTTATTTTCTAACAAAACTTCAGAGATGTTAAAGTGAATAGAACCTTGAGTTGGGTCCTTTAGGGTCGGTTTTGCAATGGTTCGTGAGCTTGAAAGTGAAAAGTCGATCAGTGTTGGTGGTCGCAATGCCCCAGGCTTGTTCCCACGAGTATCGCGCCCGTTGGAAAATTTATGTTTATGAACTGAGAAATCTGTCATAAGAGATACGAATGGCGTGCCTGAAACAGCGTAAATAATTTTTCATGCGAAAGGATTTCGTACTGAGAAAGTATGCGGACTTTTCCTTGTTGCATAAAAAGCTTATTTGCCTTAATTACAGGTGTAGTTGGTTGTTAAAAAAAGACGACGAATATTTTAACGTAGTACAGGAATTTACGTTGAAATATGGTTAATAAAATTTAATGGTAATAAAATATCTAAGTAGATTTTACTAACGTTCATAAAACTTTTCAAAATACGAGAATGAATGAAACATTTATGTGCTAAAATGTGCTAAACTTAGATACATATAACCTAAATTTTAAGTAGGTGCCTACTGCGTAGGTACTAGTCTAACTTGATGGTTAAAATACAGGTGAAATATTAAAATAACTTTGAGAATATGATAGATTGATAGAGATATCGACAAGTAACTTAGGCAAGTTGGGAAAAACCCGTTTCATCGAGGCTAATAATTCAGTTAAAATAGGTAGATAACTAGGTACCCATATGTTTTTGAAAATTTTAAAAGTGTGTAGAATTCGATTACTTTTTTATAAACCTCTGATAGGCAACGAGCATGCATCATAACCCTCCCGCTGCCACTCAACCAAATACGACTGATCCAGAAGCACAGAGTCGGAAACTAAACATAGCCGATTAAAGTGCAATATGAAAGTAGGTAATAGAAACATGGAGACCCTTTCAAATTTTACTTCTGTACAGTATTATATTATTCTTTTATAATTGTCTAACTTCTCACACCTACAAGTATTCGTGTTCATATAACTATTAATTATTGTAATTTAATCCAAATACTTATTCGTCATCAATAAAGTTTAATGTGTTACGCATGTAATTTTGTATTAACATTATTGATCCACTAAATAAATAGAAACAAGTCACAGTGTGTAATATTTGCAAATTTTATTAAATTCCTTATCAGTTATTTATGCAAACTATAAGCGGTTCGGTAATAAAATAGCTGCAGGAAAATCAGCGAACAGATTTTGAAATTCACGCTCGTTTCACAGTTGAAATGTTCGGTGGGAAACGATGGTATTTTACGACTTGTGCGTTATTCATGCTGTGTCCGAGAAGTGAGTAACGTTCCATACTTGATCTTGCAATGCTGTAACTGCTTATTCAAAGGTAGCAAGCGAAACATGCAGGCGTAGGTAAAGTAATGATGTAATTCGCAATGAGTCTTTTTTTTTCAATTCAAAAAAGGATTTTTGTATCGTTTTATTCCGTTACAATTTAACGATGGGAAGTTTAGGGTTATGGATATTGGATTTAAGCAATTTTAGCAGTATATAAAACTAATGATGGAATTACTTTATTTGTATTTTCTTCACGAGTAATTTCCTTTATTTTGCATCATGTGGGAAATACAATATAAGTTAGAAAGGGCATCCTCTCACTCATTTAATGAATAAATCTTTAATCAAAATCTCTTAAAATAAGTTTGCCGCTAATAAATTCTAAGGCAGCTAGTTTATAAGAGTTCCTACTAAGATGAAATTTTGTCATATTGCGCCTCTAAGTTACGAAATTAAGTAATGAAAGTTTGTTTGTAGGAACCTACATTATTTCAAAGTTTACTTGTATAATATATACCTTGTATATATATACCTTGGTATAATAAAATGTTGCGTTGTGAAATATTTCCGGATTTTAATTGTTCGTATGGTGTAAATAGTTTACTTAACTGTGATTTATTTTAAAGATTTTGTGGTTGCTGGATCATCATCGCATAGACGTTTCCAATACAAGAAGCAGCCATTATTGTTCATAACGAATACACCTATCGACATTGTCCCAAGATGGTCTGTGAATGTTATTGATGATAAAAGGACCGACTATATACCGAATATCGAAGAATACGAGCCTGGCTTTGATTTGAGTGCTGAAGAAATTAATAAGCTGAAGATGTGGCCAGGAGGTGATATACCTTACTATATCGATGAGTTCTCTTTTGGTAAGTTGCAACATCTTATTATAATATTTTTAACAAAAAAAAATATAATTTTCTTTCGTTATAAGATTTTAAACCTTTTCACATCACTATAGTTAGTCCTTCTCACATATCCTCATTAGCTTTTTTAAAAATGATAATAAAAAAACAACTAAACGTCTGTTTTCTCATTCTGTTTTGGAGATTTTTTTTATATATTGATCCTACTTATTGTTCAACAAAATGTTTTTTTACACTAATATTGATAAACAGATAACAACAACAACAATGTTTTCATTGTTTGTGGACCCTAAAAAGTGGTAGTTGTTGTTATCTAAATATACCTAACAGAAGACAACAATGTTTGGAGAAAATCACTGTTATAGCAGGGTGATCGACTTCATATTTGGTGTTCTAGACAAAGTGTTCCGTGACCGTCTTCGGGGTTTCCTCGACGTGACGAACACTGCGACGGGTCTGAACTTTCTGGAGCTGCACCGACCGCCTGGAGATGAAGAGACTCGGTGGGTTCTCTTCGTTAATCGACAAGGTCTCTTGAATTGTTTGGATCATCCTCTGAAGAATTTCACCAATAAAGGAGTTCAGGTGGGGTATAATATAAATGACGATGTTTATACTAAAGCATTTGGTTGCCTTGCTCCATGGATGGCGTTAATTTAAAAAAAAATATATTGCAAAATATAAAAAAAAATTGTCACGTTATTAAGTAAATATGCTAACCCTAGTTTTGAACTCAGGCCCCTTGTTCTCTAGGCGTGACTTTTTTCATCTGAACTACAGAGACCTGAATTAAGTATTTGTATTCTAATACTCGTAGTTATATTTTTAATATTTACAACGCTAATTAATTTATTACTGTCGGGCTCATAATGTTCATTGCACAGCCTAACCCAAAATATCTACAAGTATGACATATTTCTAAAGCAAAGTACAAGCGGGTTTACAGCTCTTATTAAAATATCTCACAGGGTTAAATGTACTTTTTTTTGTCTTTCAGAAAGTGTTACTTGGCTATGATTGTCTCAGTAATAGCGGAGGGTTGGCTGAGGTGTTGCTTTCATTAGTTGGAGTGCCACCGCAACATAATGCTCCCGACCGCAATAAGTATATCCAGATAATGAAGAACAATATCATGCCAGGTATAATTGATTTTACGATACTTCCAAACTACATAATTATGTATACAACATTATTTTTAACTTGATTTTTAATTCAATGAAAGATTAATATTTATCATTATGAGTGTAGTCACTTATTAGCTTTTTTTTTCAGAAAAAGCCAATTTATTTGAAATC
>DWJQ01000414.1:0-14606 GCA_018248915.1 Hesperia meskei straton | reverse complement strand
TGTCGTGGGTGCCTTGGACAACACACAAGACAAGGACACACACCCAGACCGAGAACGGAAATTCAAACTCATCATTCTTTCCGCCTCGCTGGTAATTGAACCCAGGACCCTCAGAACAGCGATCCGGCGTGTTAACCATCGCGCCATCCGGGTCGTCATGGATATTTGATACACATTTAACATTGAAAATAATCTCTAATTTATTAGAGATCCATGCAGGGGTACAGCTTTAGAACCCAGATCCCTTGTTCAGGAGTTCTACGTTGAAGTCATTATGCTATTACTGCGTTTAGGTGTAGATATTATACTCTCTTCCTTTTACAATAGCCTTCCTTGATTATGCTTGCAGCTAACTCATAAATCAACTTAATGCCCTCAAAACGTGTCAGACGAGAAGAAAGCATTAATCGTTGAGACAGGCGGACAGAATGATATTATAAATAGAATTACACTTAAAATCCCCGTCACAGATTTTAAAGTCTTTTTTCAGTCCGTCTGTCTGATGTCTCGCGTTGCCCAGAAATATACGAAGTTAATTTAGCTTTGGAGAACACTTTATATCAGCAAATACTTATTTTGTTGTCAGCAGTGTTTTAATATGTATGTAGCTTTAGCTTCTTCATCACATACATATGAAAGCAAAATTTAAAAAAGTTTTTATGTCCGTGATTCAAGAATGAGGAGGTACTTACATAATACGAAATCAAATGAGCTAACATGCTATCTATGACAAATTGATTTGATTGTGACGATTTGATTTGTCATAAATGTGTGATTTTACTTTTATATGGATTTAAAATAACAAACAACCATAATATCACCACCCTTTCGCTATCTCCCATCACAACTGTAACTGAGTCCTCATCTTATTTGAGTCTTGTTCTCCCGATTTGATTCATAGGAATAGCTAGGTTGTCGTGAATGCGAACTAAAACGGAGGTAAAGAAATAATAAGGAGAATAATTCCAGGGTAATAAATAATTACTTAGCAATCTATACAAAATATTCGGGTAATGTGGCTAAGCCTGAGGCCGACACGATCTGTGACGAAGCATGGCTGGCAGTAAGTCACATTATTATTGTCTATCAGTGCATTATCAGATTGTTATAATCAGTTATCGATGAAACGGATGGACTGTTTGCGAACAGTATTCAGAATCAGATGTCAGTTTGACCACTACCAGAATCAGAACAACAGATGGTGTGGTAGGGTGGTAGGGCCTAGAGCTCACCCGGGGAAGTACCACCGCCCGCCACGGTACTAATTACCATTCCTACCGTGTAGTAATTGTTTTAAGAACAATTGTGTTCCGGATAGGAAGGTGTGGAGCCGGTTACACTTTTTTAGAGGCGACCATCTCAGTCCTCAGGGGTAGCAACGCATCTGTGACCGAATTAGAACGAGACTCATTGAGTCTAGTTCTGGGTCGGTCACAGTTGTCTTGGGCGGCAGCGGAAGGTGGTGCTGCATGCTGGTTTGCTATCTTAATTACAAAAAAAATGATCAGTTTGCGAGGCTTAGGGTGTCTATAGGGGAGGTTGGAAGCCACGGTGGGGAACAGCCGCCATTTACCAGTAAGTATCAGTAGCAGGTATCAGTTATCTGTATCATTTACAAGTATTAGCGGATATGATATGAGCGTATCTCTTGTGAAATGTAGACCAATCGGGTTGAAGCAGTATTGATTGATTAAGGTTTGTTGTAGATTATTGTTTTGTTTTTTTTATCTATTTTGGAGGTTGCCATTGCATTTTATGCTCGGCGACTGTAAAATACGACGATTAGTCCAAATGCCAGAGGGTATTAGAAGATTACTCGGACATCTTCTCAGTATTTTAGTAGGATTTTTTTATTGCATTAAAATGCTAACTTGAACCTGTTTCGGAGCCAGATTCAATATGGTTGGCGACTTTAAGGACGATTAGTTCAATTGGCAGAGGGTGTTAAAACATTAGACAGTATCTCAGTATGATAGCAGGATTTTTTATTATCTTGAACCGGCTTCCAGATTTTTCCAGCCAGGTGAAGAGGTCGTTGACCTTTACGGCAGGGTAGATAATAACATCGCCCCGGTGGGTCCTTTGTCTTCGCCCCTATTGCGGAAACCTTTATTGATGGCATGCGGGCGACCGCACACACACTTCCGCTTGCTTTTAATAGAGCTTCTAATCTTAACTCTGAAGCTTAGTTGGTCGTGGCCCTGCTTTCGTAGCGTAGGGTCTTGAGTTTGGTTCCCGGTGGCGGCACTTATGTGATAGATAAATGTTTGTTCTCGAGACAAAGATGTAAATTGTATTGGTAGTGTTCTCAATTCGACCGTCTATATGCTTTTTTCATACCACGCGAAAGGAATCCTATTGCAGTGGTGTGATGGTGTGAGTATGAAAGCCTTTATTTATTTTAAGAATAAATTGATTTACTGGTTTTATAATGATGACTCCATGATGATTGGCTGGCTAGCGACCATCCTCATGGTAGAGCTAACCACTAAAGAGTCGTCGTTCTGCTGTGGGCTTGAGAGCCATTACTTTCTTCCTCGTGGCTTGCAATGCATTGGTGATGCTGATGTTACTGATGTCCATGGGTGAAGGTGACCACTTACCGTCAGATGGCTTTCTGCTCTTTTGTAAACTATCTACATTAAAAAAAAACTCTTGAAATCGATGATGCAAATAGTGCCTATTAGGCTTCCGACTTTACATGTTGCGCAGTTTGCGTGAGTTCATTCATCAATCCATCAGCCATCGTGCGTCTACTGCTGGATATAGGCCTCTCATACTTGTGCCACTCTGACCGGTTCTGAGCTTTCTGAATCCAGCGATGCGCGTGTTCTTCTTCCGATCGTCAATTCACCTAGCCAGGGGCAGTTCCTTCTTTTTTAGGGGCTACGGCTCCATGATTCTACTTTTATGAATAAATGAATTAAGTATTTATTCGAAGTAGTTTTTTTACAAACACGTTTTGAAAATCAAACCACGCCAAAGCTCCCAATTAGCTTCTTTTCCTACTTACAGTCACAGACTGCACTTATTAGTCACTAGGTGTAATCTGTGACTTTGTAGAACGCGTTAAATCATGAACACGACTCATTACTACCCCAAGCGGTTGACTCGACTCTATATTAGCTGGTTTACACGATCCGAGTTAGCGGGTGAGTCAGCTTGCTGAGTAGAACTATAGGGCAGTAAATCGTACCAAATGGACGTATTTTATAAGTCACTCACACGAGGGAGTTGGATAATAGCTTCCAAGTTACTTCAACGCTTTTACTGCTCGTTTTTCAGCAACTTATTATATTTTTTTATTAAAGTTAAAGTTCGACGACATCGCGATATATTCGTGTGACGTAGATAGCACAGCTGAGTCCAACTACTGTCGTGCAAGTCGCCTACTGTCAAATCAGCAGCTCCTAACGTGTAAATCAGCCATAACTAAGGAGATAAACCTTCCTCAGTGCTTGAAGGCGAAAGTAGATGAATGTTTGTTTTAAGGAGATAACATTTATCTCTTAAGTATCATTTTCGTGGGTGCAGATGTCGTGTGACGTGTGTTAATAATTAATTATTATTAGTAGTGAATTTATTAGATATTAGCGAAAATTCGTTAGTGAATGATTTTATTTATATGACTATATTAAATGATATTGTAGGTATAAATAGTAAAAACTATTTAAATAAATAAGAAAATACACTTTAATTTTTTTATTTAATACTTGCTACTCACTTCAAAATGTCTTTGAAATCTGATCAAGCATTACAGCATCGTTGAAATTTTTTATTGCATATTTTTGATTATTTCCAAATGTGATATGCAAAGATATGGCCAATAAAATACCACTAACGGTTATAGTTGGAACAATGAGTGTGTGAGTGATTCATTATCATCCCATTCACCGGTCATCAGTCCTTTCCTTCCTTCACTCATTCACTCCCTGTTGGCATTGGCATTGGGCGGCGCAAACTGCGTAGGGAGACCATGCGTCCGGTGTTTAAGTGGACTGTGCGAGAGAAACATTTTTCGTGTCTAAAAATATTCAAAAGCATATTTTTTAACCGTTTTTATGTAAAAAATCTATTTTAATAACGATAATCACTATGTTTGTAATAAAAATAATAAAATTTTATAAAAAAAAATATTTATAAGCTTGGAGATGATAATGCGTTAAGTTTAAAAAATATTTAAATTTAGGATAATACAATTTATTGCTCTGCAACTTAAGTAATTTACTGTAAGTCTACTAACAATTCAAAACTTATGAAAATTCTTAAAAATCGATAATTATAATAATAATATATAATTTGAGTACATACTCACTCATATAAATGTTTCGCTTTTTATGCAATCAATGTACCAAACGATCAGGTAACACCACCCCATTGCTGCCCCCCATGACAACTTAGACCAATCTAGAATAAGACTCAAATTACTTAGACATAGTTTACAGTTTAATTATAAAAAATAATTAAAGCATCTGAAATTATCGTAAATATTATTAAGCATAATCCTAATATTAAGGTCATGCAAGTGGCAACCCTACCGCCGGATGGGAACATTGTCCTTCGCTAGCCTTGGCTCCTTTTATCAGCGGTTGCATCAATCAGGGTTGTCATGCGGGCTTATTGTTGTTTTTCTAGAAATTGAAATTTATTGTCAGAGGGTGATGTGGGAAAGTGCCATTTACGAATATGTGTCAGTTTGTCACAAGACATTTTGATTTTTGATACATTTTTGACATACGTATCATGAGAGTATTACAATAATTACCAATATTAGCGTACTTACAGTACAGTTAATTAGGCATCGAATTAAATTAGAACGTGAAAGTCAATTTAAATTGCAGGTAATATTATAAAAAATGACATTAAAATTCCAATCGAAATTGGGCCAGACATTCCCCACGTCCTCCTTACTAAATAACTGCTCCATTACAAAATGGTGTAATATCAAAACTGTCACGGATATTATTATAAATCACTCGCCAAATATCACATGACCCAAATAATGTGGACGTTCGAAAATTTCTCTTGACCCATTTCTAAGGAGTCGCATCCTGCCAACTCGTTCCCGAAAAAGAAAAAAAGGGGTCAAAGACCGACGAGCAACGCTCGCGATTGGTCAGCTCATTGATGGCCATTTGCGATTGTTTAACAGGTCAGCATAATGGAAAGATTGAAGAATACACACATAATTAAAAATGATTTGTTGCGGGGGGCGAATGACCCTATTTCTGGATAGTGGTGGGAATATTTGTCGATAGGGGACGAATGTTTTTTTTTTTTAATTAATCCCAATTTATCATCGTTACTTCCAACCAGCCTTTGGCTTTTGATAATATCATTACGTAGCTAAGAAAATAATGGTCATGTTCGACAATATATTTCAATCAAAATATGTTTTTTGTTAAATATACAAACTTATAAGTAATATGATTCTCTTAATAAGCAATATGTTTCAGAGGTTTTATTTTGCAATTAATGAAACTATGAGCAGTCAAACCTACATTTATGATAAATTTTATTATGAGCGATAAAATTTTGCATTCATTGCACGACGCGTGATAGTTTTATAAATGGACTGTATCCAGGCATTATTTTATCAGTGCTCGAGATTAAAACATGCCAACAGTGTAATGTAGGTATCACTTAGGGTTGTCATTTATCATTTTTTGCAACTTACAGGAAGCTTATATTTTTATATTTGAATTTGAATTTAAATTTGAATTGACAGTCACTTGTGTGATTGCAGGGTATTTTAATCTCTTATCATTTGACTTTAACTACTATTGCCTTCAACCCATTAATGGCCCATTACTAAGCACTGAGGAGCCTACAGGGTACTCCACCATGCCGCTCTAGTCCAGATTGGCGGATATCTACTATACTTACCTAAGTACAAAAAAATATCTAAAGAATGTTTTATACTGCAACTACTAGAAAATTTTTGAAATTGAAAGAATACAATAGTTCACATCGGAACAGTTGCGGTGACAATTACTAAAGTCTATTGTCCTACATAAAACTAGTTGTGACAATTGGACATAATACGCTAGACGTCTTGGCGACCGCGCCGTGACGTAGTGACTAGTAACCACGTCACCGGGTGATGCCGTTAACCTTGATCTTCGATAAGCGTTTATCCTTCGAATTATGCAAGATCTTGTCACCGTACAACCTGCGACTAATTTAAATAACGAACTTTAATATATCTATTTATCCTTTTCATACACCCTAAATTAAGAGACGTAGATAAGGACATGAATAATCTCGGACCAAAGTCCATATGAAAATAGGAGTCAAAGCACTCGTCATATTTTGGAAACAGGATATATATTAATAACTTTTGGGTTCGTAGTTACTTACGAATTAGTTGCGTAAAAGATTATGTCATTTATAAAAATGGTTGCTATGTGGTTTGTTTTTTTTTGTATTCATAGATGATATATTATGTACATCTATTTCTTGATATATGTATGTATGAGTCCTCCTTATATTCGTTTCCCCTTGTAGCTTCAACTACAGCCCTGACATTGGTTCAATTTTATTGAAATAATATAATTATCTTATCTTATGCTATCTTATTTGCTGCCCCCCTTGCGTGTCATGGAAATCTTAAAACTTACTGTAGTAGATTTATTTAGTACCAATATTATATTTTTAAAAGTATGTACTTAGGTAGGTAGGTAGTAAGGTAATTATAAAATAAAGTAATGATTATAATTAAAAATGTAGTGAATGAATACATTATGAAAATACGTCAATCGTTCGCATAAATAAATACTAAAATATAAATACTTAAAATGACATAACTTTTTTTTAGTTATTTTTACATTAATTTTCATTTGTTTCTTAATATTTTTTCACGTAAACATATTGTTTACATAATTAAAACCACATTAAGTTAAAATAATATCAACTTACCATTTTTTGATATTTTGAAATGAAATTCCCAATTTTTTGAAATATATTTGACAGCATTGAAGAAATGTGTATATTGTCACAACATCGATGTTATCATCGATATAATAATATCGATAAATCTTTTCAGCTCTGCGCTCGCTGGTAGTGGCCGTACATCCGGCGGTGCGTGGGAATGGGCCCGCTGGCTCCAGTCGATATCTAGGGAACTAGATCCTTAGTATCTGCATGCTCTACATTATAGAGCCGCTGGGCGAATAGGGAGAGTTTGAGGGTGTTTGGATTTTTGTAACTTTTGGTTGAAATGTACTTTGTCTTTACAATTAGATGGTGTCACTAATAACACAGGTATTGATTAACTAAAAAAAAGATAAGAGTTTTAAGGTGACATTTTTTGGGGGTGTTGAGCTTTAATGCGCTTCTGCTGAACAAAATAGGAGCTTCATCTTCAGGTCGTCCTGTGGAAGTTCTCTGGTCTGCTACACACTCACCCCGGGTAAAACTGACTATCCTTCTAAAATTAACCGTGCAATAATTCACATGTGTTTTGGTCACAATTTACAGCATCAGACACCCAGCAATTATGACTCCATTTTCTATGGGCAACGATGACCACTTATCATCAGGAAGCTCGTCTGTTCTTTCAGTGACATAAAAAAGAGATTTATTGAGCCCGTAACTTCATAAAAGTAATGAAAAATTTCATTGAAATAAATAGTTCATTTCAGCAGTTGGTGACCCTGTTCTAAGGCCATTTAATTACTCCAAGCTCTAGTTATCAAATGATACCGAAACTGAAGTGGATCTATTGTCTCTCATTGGTTCTGATGAACAAAATTGATCCTTCGATACTCTATTTCGCAGCGGTGACTTTGAACTGGACTGTTGCCAAATTACGCTTCGTCTTCTTATATGGTCGGTCGACCTTAATGCTAGGGTTTAAGGTCGAAATTCGCGTGGCATAGTTTTATTCTGGGTGCAGGATATGGTGGTATGATTTCCACATGTGTAGTTCCGAATATTGACCGTAATTGTTTAATGTAGACGACATTTTGGCAATCGGTGGCCGGTCAGCGAAGGAAACTGAACTGACAGATTGATTAATAATTACTGATCCTAATTCTTTATTCTACTACTTTTATCCGCTCAATTGTTCTTACAATTTTTTTTTATTAAACGAAATAGTCGACAAGTGCGATGCAAGTTCTTATATATTAAATTAGTAACTTACCATCGAGAACAGTTGCCTAATGCTAGATCTTAACATGGACATCAGTAGCACTAAAGTCTGGAAAAAATAAACTTATGGAGAGTCCATACCTCCAGTCGCAACGCGACCACTTGTTTGACAGATGACTCATTCACGAGGGTTGTAAATAGGCCAGTCAGGCTTCTTTAATACCATTACCAATAAAAATTGCTACTAAAATTGAAAATTTAATTCTGACGTGAAGTAACATCAAGCAGGGCATCCAGATTTAGTCGCGTCTTACGATAGATTACTTAATTTGGTATCAGTATTCTAGACCGCCCCAATGCAGCATAGGTGATTCCGAGAAGTATGATGATGACATAAAGACAAAATCATTCCTATAGCGATTCTTACTCTAGGTCTATTCAGCTGGTAAATACGATACACCGTGCATTGTGTGTCCAATAAATCACACCTCGCAGATCCTCGTAAACATTCTGAGAATGACCGTTGAATCAAACTCGGTGCGTTGTCCTCAGTTCCTAATTCCGACACAACTTTGACCCTGGATTCATTGTAAAAAGACGAAGGCTGAACGTTGGTTCTTTTAGTAGTAGATTGTGAGCGTGGATTTAGCGATTGTTTCAGCCCTATTGAAGATGTGGAGATTGAGCAATAAGACCAGAGAAGAAAGATATGATGATGTAAGAAATTTAAGACTTAGAAAATCTAGATATTAAGCTATAAAGCCCCGACTATTTTTTAAATATTTGCTTGAGATAAAAATACCCCGAAAAAGTAACTTAAACGATTATTCTGCCCAACCCCAAGAAACATCTTTCTAACTTGTAGTTGTTATTATAGTTGACCTTATGACACGTTTGTAGAAAACTTAAGCTTTGGAGCTTTCTTTATCTACTCACTGATGTTACGTGTAGATAATCTTAGCTCTGACCATGTTGCGACGATACTGAACCCAATCCCCTGTTAGCCTAGCAAAGGAGACGAAATGTTAAAACTGAAAACACAATGTTTCCATCACAAGTTAGCTTCCACTTTCTTCCTAGCGTTTCGTCGCATCAGGTTTTAACTGAGAACTTGGGATCTAACCTTTTTATTTTCTCTTTTCGATCTTCAATGTCTTTGGGCTATGTTGACCACATAGCAGACGATTCGGCTTCATAAAAATCATGGCAGTTTTATTGAAGATCTTCTAGCTACCAAGGCCAGATATCTGATAGCTTTAGTATTCGAGATGAACTCGGTACGTAGGTATATTTGTATAGTGTCTTCCTGTATTCAACGCTCCTCTCCCCCAAATCTGAGCGTGGTACATTCACATCGCATCGTTCACCAGGGTTCGTGACCTCCGACAAAAATCCCCACCGGCCTCGTTTGTTAGAGATCGACAGGAGACGTCACGTGAACGAAACACGACTTTATTGGAATCAATTTATGTACAGTGAGTTTGTTGTGTGATGCAGATATGGCATTTGAATCATGATTTTGGTACTGTAAACTCATACCTGATTCTTCGATAAGGACAATTTCAAAATTGTATATTTTTTATGGAATTAAGACACCAGGTGAGTATGCAGCACCACCTTTCTATGGCCGACCCTGACCACTATGATCGACACATAACAAGACTCACATCGGGATGGGACTAGGATGGCTACTCCAGTTAGGAAAGGGTGTACTAAATATTAGTTGGTTAGTTCGTTAGTAGGTACATATGTTTGAAGCCTAGGGCAGGATATCTTAGTATCTTAGTAATAGTCCAGTTTATAATTGTAATTTAAGAGTCACGTTTTAATTCGGTCACCTTTGAACACTAAGATATTTGGCTCTCTAAAGTTTACTCTTAGATAACCTATTGTCCAATCAATCACCAATCATTCTGAACTTTATTTCAGTGGAGTTACTATTTTGTATAATATTTTACACTAAATTGAAAATTATTGTTATTTTTCCTGAGGTCGTCACCTACTTATGTTATGTTTACACTGCAGATCCAATTTCTCGGACTCCAAATCCTCCGTAATAAAGATTAGGAAACTCAAGCGCTCATAAGTCAAAGCAAAAGTCAGTAGCAAGTCATCCGTGCTTTGGGTAGGCTGTTCAAAAGAGTAATTTACTGTCAGAAAATTGGAGATAAGTCATAGCGAGGTTCCTACAATTGGGTCACTCAAGAACCTGACCAAAAGATCAATAGATCAGCTGATCTATTCAGCAAGACATTATCTACGTCTATTCTTGTTACTTAAATCCTTAATCCTTCTTAATCATTGAATTTCTGTAAATATAGTAAGCACGTATTCAAAAGCATTACGAAATTACCATTATTACATAACGAGTTCAATACACGCTGTTACCCCGAAATACGCTAAGCTCAATGCGCAAATCTGGACAACAGGAGCGTTTAGTGATGTAAAAATTCTCCCACAAGGGTCATTGTCGTATCGTCCTGACGGGATTCCTGGGATGTTCTAGTGAATGACCCCGATCAAAACATGCAGCGTGACCCCACACACGTGAACATGTGTGTCTACACGAATTTGCCCTTGTACACAACTACACACGCTCACGATTGTGAGTATTTGTGACTCTGTCAATGTGTGCGCATTGCGTGAGTGTGCGTTGCGTGTACATACGTGTGTGCGTGTATGGCGTCACAATGTCTCTCAGGGACTGATGGTGTCGGCTTTGATACAAATGTGCCGAATGTTATCTCGGTACTAATTGAACTTGAATGTACTCGAGTGGTTGCTATGCGGATTGGTGGAGTACGGTTTACTAGAATAAGTCGGAACAGGCGTGTAAAGATCTAGTACTCACATTAGTCAGCTTCTTTGTAGACTGAAGAAAATACGTTTGGTAAAAAGTTAGTTAAAGCAGAAAATGACAAAGATCCCAATACTTACAAAAATGTAGATAATTGATAAATATGTAGGTAAGACTAAGTAAATAGGTGTTATAATATATTAGACTAGCATGCCCCTTACTACTTTACCTGCGTAGTAATGGCGATTCAGTTTATCCCCCTTTTTACCCCTTTAGAGAGGATTTTCCAAAAATCCTCTCTTATTGCTCCCCTAAACTTCCCAAGGAATATGCATGCGTTTCAGTTTCAGCTTCCCGCGTTCAGTAGTTTCAGTTATG
The DNA here is from genome assembly GCA_018248915.1 of Hesperia meskei straton. Taxonomy (NCBI): domain Eukaryota; kingdom Metazoa; phylum Arthropoda; class Insecta; order Lepidoptera; family Hesperiidae; genus Hesperia; species Hesperia meskei. The sequence goes on along the minus strand of DWJQ01000414.1, from coordinate 3,337 downwards.
CGTCGTTTGTCACTGAGTAACTGAAGAGTATATTAAATTGATCATTAATAGGTGCCTTGGAGCATAAAGATTAGAAGATAATACATGATTGGCTTCTTAACCTGAACGCTTAGAAGTTTGGGCGGTTTTAATGAAACCCGCATGGGTGACCGGTAGTGGCAAATTTCTTGAGTGCTTCCATGCTTTGAAGGGCACGTAAAGCCGTCGGTCCCGGTTGTTATCGACAGATAGCAGTCGTTCAGCCATGTAGGAAGGTATTCGGGCGGCATTGAAAACTTGATCACCAACCCCTCCACCAATCCGCATTGGAGCTGCGTGGTGGAGTATGCTCTAGTCCTCCTCAATAATAATGAGGAGATCTCAAAGTTCAACTTAGCTTTTAAGCAAAATTCACTTAAGTCATTTTAAATTCTCGCCGAGAATCTATAATGAACCTTATTTGCAGTCATAAAGCTGGGTTGCAATTTAAACGAATTCCATATGGAATGCGAACGGAGTACCTATACATATTATTATATCTACCTACATTGTAGATCAGTCTGTATTACTTTAATGTGTAATTATTTAAATTGATAACAAATTAAATATTAGAATAGGTCAATATTACAACTCTTATAAAGGATAGGACTTACCTACATTTATAAATAAGACTAGCTTCGCCCGCGTGGAATTCATTTAGGTATATCGAGAAACGGGATTTTTTATACAAATTTTCATCCCCTATTTCAAGACTTTAGGGTTTAATTTTTGAAATAAAAAGTAGCCTATGTTTGACTCTGGGTCTTCAACTATTTTCATCCCGAATTTCATCCAAATCTGACTGGTGGTTTATCCGTGAAAACGTCACAGACAGACAGGCAGACTATCGCATTTATAAAATTATTTATTTATAAATAAACAATTACTTTGACGTCACAATTACGTACCTTGTTATTATTACAAGATCTTCTTTATCGCCAAATTAATAGCAAATGGACTTTGAAGTTATGGAATTTTATCAGTCCTAAGAAGTAAGAAGTATACCTAATTTTAATTTTGGTCAAGATATTCCGGTATAAATATGACGTGAGCTTTACAAGTTCAATTTACTTTGTATGCAAAATTTACTTAAATCATTTTTAACTCTCGCAGTTAATCTAAAACGAAGTAGAAGGGTAGTCAAAGTTCGTTGTAGATTCACTATGAGAATTTAAAATGCCTTAAGTAAATTTTACTTACAAGCCAAATTAAACTATCTGGGGCTCGATTTTTAAATTTCACTCGTATACGAAAATCATGAAAACGTATACGAATTACATATTTCCTTATTTTAGAAAATCGCATAGTTGACGAGTTTGTTATCGAGTTATTTATTACCGATTAGTACGGATTCACATTTTTCATGCTTGAAACGAATGAAATATTTATTCATTTAATTGGCAACATACATACTTTCGAATGGTTCAAAAATAAAGCAATATTGTGACCACTCGCTACGGAAATGTTTTTAGCGGGAATTTGCAGTACCATATTCTTGGGAACTCAAGTAAGAAAGCAATAAGTACTTGCGTGTTATGTTAACCATATTTGATGGTAGGATCATAAGCCAGTTTCTAATAGGTTCCTAGTCCATCCGTGACGTGTTCACTTATATGGTGAAGTGTGTCTTGCAATGAAACCAGTACGTCGGCACTAATTAGTAATTACCATAGACTACCGATCCGTAGTACATTTCACCAAGATTTTGTTTGTAAGGCGAAACATTTACACAACAAAAACCGATTTTCCACCGATTACAGGTTACTTACACATTTTTAGAAGCAACTATCTCAGTCCTCACGGGTATCGATAATGATAATTGTTTTTTTACAAAAAAAAAACTTCAACATCGACTAACAGAGATAACTCAAAAACAACTCGCCAGATGGCGCTCAATTCGACCCGTCCAGGTGTAAAGTTCTCGTCACTATAATTTAATCAAGCTCAAACATAAGAAAACTTCTTTAAATCGTTGAGCAGTTCCCTCGACTGTCTTTCGGCTTCATTAGATCGACGCTAAACCTCTTTAATTTCTCCCATAGGTATAAATAGAAACAATTTTCTTAATGACTCTTTTGTTCCGACTGGGGGCTTTAGAGCCAATACTCTTACTGATACTGTATCCCTTCTAGATGCCTTTGATTTTACAAAACTTTATTTTATTTATTTGACTTCAATTCTCTTCTTGTTACAGAGAAGAAAAACTTATTCCATTTCCCCACTTCACACTAATAATTTGTGATGGCTTAGTGAGTCACAATTCGTTGCAATTGCTATTCAATATTACTAAGTGACCCAGAGATCTTTGCGTGTCCTCCGGAGCACGGACGCGCTTATAAAGCTTATCGTTAGCTCACCCATCAAACGCGCAGTTCCTTAGTTCAACCAACACTGTGCCATAACTCATTGAAACGAGTACAAGCGTTTATTTATTAATTTATAAAAATAATTATACTAAACCTAGGGATACCACGCGTGCATTTGGCGCATATCAACAATTTTGGCACTTCGCACGCCTCGCAGAAAGTCGAGAATTGATGCGAATACGAAATTACGAATTCAATGATTCAATCTACTAAAGAAGTGAACCCACGCGTTTCGTTCGCTGGAAGAGACGGTTGTGCGATCTCGACCGCGCAGCTGAACAGTTGGTCAGCAGCGACAAACCGGTGCGCGTGTCCGAAATATAGCGTATCCGAATATTAGCATTAATCGCGAAAATATCCGTGATCCGATCGGTGATGTGCTTCACTATTTTTTTATTCAGGTGGTTTTTGTGACGGTGCATTCGGTGGGTATTCGATTTTTGAATTTTTTTTTTGTGTTGAATGCACAAATGTTTTTAATTTAAAGTTGTGTTATCATAGCTATATTGCAGTACCTTAGTGCAATGTAAATGTATTTACTCAAGTTCATGATAACTTTGTTTTGGTCAGGCAACACACCTATTAATGCAGTCGGAATGATGTTATTAAACTTAAATAATAGAAAAATAGAGCTCGGTCTTACTAGCGTTAAAATATATTATAAATTTTACACATTTTCCAATTTTTCAAAAATTAATTTTACTTTTAAACAGCTTTAGACATTTAAAAAACCACACATTAAAAGTGATACCTATAGGTATCTTTCTATTTTTACTTCATGTATAGTGTGAGTCGATATTAATGAAATATAAATAAATATTACTATTGATTATTAATTATTTACTGATCCGTGTGACTTAAGTTTAAAATATTAGGATACTAGTAAATCCGCCCTCGCTTCGCTTCGGGAAACCAGTCCCTTCGAAAATCTCTATAAATTTTAACAAATTATG
>DWJQ01000413.1:0-14609 GCA_018248915.1 Hesperia meskei straton | reverse complement strand
TGTGAACACTTGGATATTACGCCATATGTTTGATATTTCGTGACCGCGCCCGCTACCGCGCCCGCGAGTCAGTATGAATGAACACGTAGGAGACATTTTAGAGAGGATTCTTGGATTAGTTAGCGCGTTAAGACGCAGGTGTAGCAATGACTTTAAAAGTACAAACATTGTATTTAGTTTCGTTTCATATATACGTAAACGCCAAACTATGTCTTTCGTTCTTTCTTTCTTTCCTTACAACATCCTTCCTTCTGAACATCTACTGATTTTCGAATATAACTGCGACTAAGTCATTATAACTTGTGACGTCATCAAATATTAAAAAAATTATCATTTTCAAAGTAAGAATTCTCATTTACTTGTTACTTCCAATCAAATAAACAAATTAAAATTTTCAAACACTTCAATTTATTACCAACCAAGCAAAATTACATTTACATACCGAATACCTACAATAATACTAATAATTTAAATCCAAAAATCCTCTTTTGCAATAAATATTTGTGTCCCCTAGACTCAATCTACCACAAGTCGAGATCTTGTTCGCCTACTTAGATCCAGTCTCCAACACTTGTTTTTCTTATTCACTGAGACATCCTATGATGTAAATAGCGTTGGTAAGTTGACCCCTTTTGTTGTCCTTAAAACAATGCAGAGGATTTATAGCGCCAACATTTTAATACTACGCGGTGCAAGTGACAGCGGAGATAGCTAACCAGAGAAATAACATTGGTTTTTTATGTAAAATAACTAACTTCCTACAAAATATTACCGACTTTAAAATTATTCACTATAGATAATCCAAAAATTACTCCTCAGGTGACGTGTACTCAAAATGTTTTGAATACTTCAATGATTTTAAGTTTAGTCACAGAACACAAGTCCAGAATAAAAACTAATAGTAAATGATCATGGTCTTCTATTAACGAGGCTTTAACCAATGACTTTTTACTTTTAAACCTAGCCTAGAGCATAAGTAACAAAAAACTATCACTGATACGTTGCCAACTATGAAATAAGAAAGTAAATATGAACAAAACGTAATCATGATTAATTAAGGCGCGGAAATACTGTCGCAGGTGCCTTTCCAAGGGTTCTTGGCGGGGGCATTTCTGTATCTCCAAATGTAATCAATCCGTAACATAAACATTTAGAACAATTCTACACCAGATGTAATTGTAATTTACATTTTATGAATACACTTACCCATTTCCAGAAGAAAGTTATTGAACGTTACCCGCTAATCGCGAACACTCAAGCTATACCTTTCGCGCGGAAGCGGTTTGCGGTTTGCCCCACCTGCATCCGTAATCTCGCCACTTCGGCACTTTGACCGCAACTATACAGCTATGGTGTTTGATTTCTGTGCTCGATCTATTGTAGATACATCTGTTGTTGATAGAAAAGTTTTTGTTTCACCATAATAGCGTAGTAAATGAGAAGGAATTTGAAAGTACGCAAAAGGTTATAAACTTAAACTTTGGTGATTCCAAAGAAATATAAAGTTGAAGCGTTTATTTGTTTGAACGGGCTTTCGGTCAGTTTTGAATTGATAATAATATATTAACCTTCATTTAACGTTTGTTTAAAAATAAAAATAAGGTTAAAAATTGTAAGTTTAAAGAACCACGCCTTACAATTTTCAAGTATGTATTGGTACCTACTATCTAACCTACTAAGGGACAGATTTCCAAAGCGAAGCGGGCGGGCTTACTAGTTTCGTAATATACTTGCTGTTTTAAATAAAGAAACGTTATTCCTACAAAATACAGTTATTTAAACAGTTAAGGATTAACCCGTTATCTTAACAGATGATAAGTATAAAGGTAATTTCACAACATGCTAAATACTGTAATATTGTTGAATTTTATTTTTTACAGTGGTACCTACAATTTTTATTAACCGTCTTGATGACAGCTGACGTGATTCTGTCTTGATCGGCAATGCATTGTTGATCATTTTAATTGTTATTTCATATGGTGGTGTGACTACTCATTTGTTATTGGTAGATATTGAATAATCAAAGTCGCGGCTACAATGCCGACAAAGGAAGCAAGGAAAATATTAAGACGACTACACTAAACTTAAATAAAATCCATCAAGGGTTTAAATCGCCGTGTCGGAGAATAGCGGGAATTTTAGAACAGTTTTTTAACTATCTTTCATACACACATTGCAATTGATGAGTTAAAGTTTTAGATTGATTTTCATTACGATGACTATTTTAGCGCTGTTCCTCGTAAGGTGATCACAAAATCCAAAACAATTTCTTAAACAAACTTTCCATGTCACCAGTCTTTATAAACTAGGAAAGTGGACCCTCAGGATACGACGTTTACTAGCGAACTACCAATTTGGATGGATGTAGGCCGAGCGCTCACCTAGCCCACGGCCCACGGCTAGATTCGGTACATCTGCTTTTAATGTTTTATTTTACAAAATGGAACAAAAAGAATACACAAACACTTAAAGATTATGGTCAAAAACTATCTAATAAATTTGTGAAGAATTTTGCAAGGTACTTTTTAAGAGTTTATGGAATCGGCTTAGTACGCAAAAGAGTTTAATAAAGATTGAAAGTTATTTAATCGGTTGTAGGATTATGACACAAGAGAGTTGTTAAAAAGTTTCTATTTCAATATTTTCCTTTGAGTGCAGTTGAAGTCAACGTCGAGTTGATTAGTGTAATTTTACTACGTTATCAAATTATACCTATTAATAGACGTACGTATAGTCTCTATTACGAGGTATTTGTCGAACCTCACTCACTCACTGGACTTTTTTCTAGCTCAAAGAATTATACGCGTATACCTACAGTCCCTTGCAAAAAAACTTAGAAATCATTCAAGATATCATTCAGCATTTAATTAAAATTTCAACTAATTTATTGTGCTACCTACTATACCTACTAGATTTACAGAAAATTCGTTAATCTATAAATCATTATGTAAATCCGTTGAATCCTTGAGGTCATCAAACTTTCACTGACCTGTCGGGAGACAGGTGTTCTCAAGTCCGTTACGCGACCCTTACAACCTGTAGAAAAAAACTATCCACCCCAACGATCAGCTGTTACTTGCCACTTTATGAAACAGCTACAAAAATATCGTTAAAGCCTTATTCGTGTGTGGATAAGGTTGAAAATCCATCGTGTTAAAATTTTCCGGCTGTTAGGTCAGTTATGGCTTCGACCCTTGTGAACGTAATTACTAGGAAGTTAACAGACAAGATTGGTCTATTCCTAGGTTTTTTAGTGTGTTAGTCAACCTTTAAAACCATTACGTTGGCAAGGGGTAGGGAGAACTTACATAGATGTGAATACATTTTTTTACTTTACTAACCCGTCAAAACTAAAGCCTTAAGAAATATTTTAAATGCGTAAAGTATAAAGTTCTGATTCAGCTTGTGAGATTTGACTCATTCTAAAGAACATAATATGCACAAATGTTGCAAGATCCTCACACTTATTAACAACAGCTAACCAACTAATATTCTAACACCATCTGTTAACTGGACTTACCATCCTCTGTGTCTGTCACAATTGGAATCGGCAGCGGCAGAGTTAATTCCATAAAAAAAGTTAAATAAAGGCTTTAAAAATACTTGCAACATGAATTCCCGCCAAAACATATTGGCCGTTGCAGTCATTCTAAGCGGTTAACACTTTCGGTATCATTGTCATCGCAGGAAATGACTTCACCCCTATAATTGGCCGTGATGGTACGCTTCCAAATTTGAATAAAAACTAAAAGGCTCAGTGTCGCCATCTGTAACAAACTGCCGATTCTCTTTTAGTGTGAGGGGATACGCTCATGTTCAAATGTAAGTCCTAAAGTATTGAAAGTGATAATAAAATGGAAATAAGACAAAAAAAAATGTGTTTTTAATTAAAAGGAATAACAGTAGCACATACCTAATTGTTATAACGTGAATAAGTAATATTTAATTTACTGGTGCCAACAAGATAAAAAATAGTTATAGTGAAAGAAAGTATGGCTTCTGTGACATTCAATATTTATTATGATCTTTAAAATGAAATGAAAGTCTCACAAAACGAGACTCATTAGAGTTGTGTGTGTATTTTAAATAAGGGCTTGTTGTGAAACTTGGCCCATACCCTTCAAAAAACTGGTTGTGTTTTAAAATACAATATTTATTATTCTTTAAATATAAAAAAAAGTTTTATATCCAGGTGACGATATCATAAAACTCTTAGTTATTCAATTTAAATCTGATGCGTCTGAAATATAGAATAAGATACATAATTATTCTTAAAAAAACACTACCTTTTTTGCTAGAAGATTATTAGATATCTAATTAATTCAATCTAATTTCAAATTTTTCTAAAAAATACCAATAATAAATTACAACCCACATATTGACAGCCTAGAAGCCAAGTGCAGTAGGATATTGACTCTAAAGACTCCTCTTCAATCTGTCAAAGTTAAAGCTAAATAAATATAAACGGTGAAGGGTTAACGCACTGCACCCGACCCGTGCTGACATTTTGCTTCGCGCAAAAAATCACGCGTAGCACGTGGGGATGCACCTGTAGGGTTAAGTTTAATATTAATATAAGGACCGCTGCACATTGACTACGGTTTAGAATATATCATTCACAAAACAACTGAGACAAGATTGATAATAATTATATTTTAAATAGTTTTTTTAAATAGTTATATTGTCAAAGTATATCTATTTATCTTATAATTTTTTACCAACGAATTATATTTTTAAATTTTGCTATGTACCTAGTTGGTTAACTCATTTTTGAGGGCGTAAGTGACAGACAAATAATTACTTAAAATATTTTTTTTAAATTCTATTGCATTTAGAAAGGCCTCTATTTTCTCATAAATCAGTCACAGATTTTTTATATAGATAGTGTGTTATAATACAGAAATTGCAACTGTTAAAAATTTGTTTTCTTACAAAGTATTTTTTATCTTGACTCAAATGCATTTCAACATGCAAGTATTACGTTGCTAAAGTTCATTCTAGTCGTACTCGAGTAGAAAATATAACGTGTGCGGTCGCCATATCTTGTGGTTTTTTCGCTAATCGGTTGGCGCCCTCCATTGACTGTGTGTTGTGTTGTGCGGCGGTTGTCGCTACAATGTAATTAACCACTTACTAATGCGCCTTTATGACTTATTTTATGTCGCTTACTACATATTGAACTTTAGGTTATTTAATTAACAACTTAATTTTTAATTGAGCTAACCGACATGTTAATTATTATTAAAGTATGTATTAGAATAGCTTGAAGTACTGTTGTAACGGGTTAATACTGACTTGTATTTACCTTTAATACCTATAATTTTAATGTAGATAATTTTAGATCTTCCATAATATCATTTATGGTGTGAGTCATCTACACAATACCAAATTAAATTTTGTGACAAAACTATATTAAAAAAAAGGAATTAACAATTAATTTCTGCAGAAATTTAACATAAAATAACAAAGAAATTAGGAGAGGCACAGTTCTACTACTATCGCTATTTCTTTCTCTAAAATTATTCCCATAGCCAAATTTAAATACAGAATTCACAGATAATAGAAATTCAAATACTCGTAAATCAAACTTTGTTTTTATGATCAAAAATTCTATCTATGCAAAACAATACATTCCCCCGCACGACGCTTTTAGCTAGGGTTGTCATTTTTGTAATTTAAATACATGAATATTTTAAAATGTAACAACAGGTGCGCAATGTATGTGGGAAACGATTGTACTCTGAATTTTACCGGTAAATTATAATAATGTAATCGTATAATTTAGGATATCACTAATAGATTACATATCACATTTTTACACGTTTTTGTATTAACATGCAATAAACATTGAGTATTATTTAATGATTTTTCCTACATAAATCCGAAGAATACGGTTCTATATACAATTAAATGTGTGTCTTTTTCATTGCTTTTTGTAGATCAAGTTAAGTAAAAAAACAAAACAACATTTATTTCTCAATTTTACATGATATTGCAACAATATGGGAGCGTGTACTTAAATTAAGTGCTTTTATAAGTAATCTTTTCACCTTACGTTTTACGAAACACATATAACTATGTTGCATCATAATAGCAACACACATACATAAGTAAATTATATTAATTTGTTGTGGTAACTTTTTCTTCCTCTCCATTACAGTGAGGCAATCTCTGAACAACATCATACCGACTTAGATTAACTGGCAAGATTTAAATTTTTTTTAAATAAAAGTTTTGCCAACCCTATTTAGGCGGTAAGATCTATCCGGCACGTGCGCGTTCCGTTACATCAGGTGCGCACAGCCCACCCCCACAGGTGGGGATAATGACCTTAAGGTGTCAACGCATAACATTAAAAAATTTTACACCTAAGTATAAAAAAACTGTAACGGGTATTCCGGATTTTTGATCTTACATAAAGTCGAAAGTTACTAATATCATATTCATACATTTAAATAATAATTTAAATGATTTGGGTCCTGTGGGTTGTTTTTTTCTTTCCTTCTTTTCTGTCCGAAAACTTAACCATTGATGTTAGTGTAGCCAAAGAGCGACGACGACCTCTTAACGTGAGGAGTCTTTCTGGTCTTTAATCAATTATAAACATAAAAAACCTTAAAGATAAAAAAAAAAATATTTTACAATGACCAAAACCATAAAGGCTATGCAAAAATAATAAAGGAAGAAAAAATATGCTATAATACTTTAAAAACCATTTCAAACATTAAAACATCAAAAAACTGATAACATAAAAAAATAATCACACAAAACATCATCAAAAAAGAAAAAGATTTAATATTCAAAAAAAAATCGGACACAAAAAAATTCATCATCAAAAAAAAGATTCCAAACCCAGAGCCAAAAGCTAAAGGCGGGAAGCTCGTGCGTTCCGTTACGTCAGGTGCGCCCCGCCCCGCAGGTGGTAACGACCTTAGGGTCAGGTATCCAACCGCCACAGACATGCCGGTAGCTCGTCTATGATCATTTTGATAATCTATCGATATTATCAGCGATCGGTGCCTTTAGATGCAATGCAATTTTTTTAAAGAATTAAGGTCGCCCTTAGATGCAATGAAAGTTTTTTAAGAAATTAAATTAAGATCGCTGCCAAGCATGCAGTATGCACAACCCTTTCGCTATCGGTCATGATAATCGAAACAGTCCTTAAACGACTTAGATTTATCAATATTTGTAGCTCTACTCCAAAAAAAATATGTACACCTACTATTTACGATGTAATGCTGTTGGATTGAAACGTGTAACATAATCGAAAATAAAAAACTCAGTGTTATAGTTTTCAGACACTCAAAAATCATTGAGGGCTAATATATTTAATGTCTTTCTATGTATATTTCCACAATATTTTACTATGATACGAGTACATACGATATGTATTTTTTACGATATATCGAGAGTTCAGACGTGATCATGATCTATGCAACTGGGTCGAAATGTCTTCGTGCAAAATACATAATTTATTATAATATCGTGTGTATGAGCCCCATAAGTAATCTTAACCTTTTGATAGTCATTCAGTCTTGAGCATGGTCTTGGTAATCATCACAAACCACCACTAATACAAGTGTAAATCTCCAAAAATTGCGCTCTCGATCAACGCATACAGACACCGTTCACGGACACCAAATATAGAACCCCTCTGAACCACTATAAAACAATGTTTCGTGTCCGGAAACGTGAATGTGTGCGTTACTCGAGCGCAGTGTGTGAAGCTCCTGGCTACAACCTATTAATGGCCCACTACTGAGCACGGGTCTCTCCTCATTGTTGAGGAGGCCTAGAGCATACTCCACCACGCTGCTCCAGTACGGATTGGTGGAGGGGTTAGTGGCCACCCAGTGTCGAAAGTTTTCAAGCCGCCCAAAGGCTTCCGACACGGCTTAACGACTGCTATCTATCGATAAAAACCGGGACCGACGGCTTTACGTGCCCTACGAAGCAAGGAAGCGCTCAAGATATTTTGCCACTAGTGGTCACCCATCCGACTACAGGCCGCGTAAGCAGTTGCTTAACTTTGTCGATCACTTAGGATCAACGCAAGCCGCCGGGCTATGAGCGCTTCCGCTATGAAGCTCTACATCTGTACCAATTTAAGATTTGTGATGGTATCTACACTTAAATTCAATACCAACAAATCCTGCAACGGACAATTCAAGCCAAATGAACCTACAGCATTCTAAACCCAAGTCCACATTAACCAAGACACTCATATCAGTTCATTCACCTCAGATAATTGCCTTATTGTAATACAATAGGAAAAAACCGTCATTAATTGGCGAGTAAGGAAAGAAGCGATTATCATTTTAATAATGCTTCGCGGTAGTTTATTCATCATGTCCTGCGAACGTTCGGTTACGAGGCCTTTCTTGGCCTTCAAATCTGTTCCGAAAACGGAAACTGTCATCCCTTGTCTGTCTGTCATTTTTTCTGTTTTTCTTTTCACACTGACCTCTGGAATAACTACAAAAGTTGAGATGTGATTAATTGTTTTTTGCTAAAAATAAATACTTTAACTGTTTATAGATAAACATATAATTTTATTATATTAAGTATTTCTCAATTTTTTTATTTCTATAATTTACAATTATCTCAAAAAAATTGATTATCATCATTTATTTGAACATTGGTTATGATTATGAACCTAGGCTGTTTTCTTAGGCATGTGAGCATTAGGTACCTACCTGATGCCTTAATTTGATGACTTATCTGCACAAAGGGGAAAAAATTGTGCGTTTTTGCTGGTATTAGTGTAGCCAAAGCGATTTGCTAGTGTGCTAGAAAACCCTGCTCTCCTGAAAGAGTGTAGTAAATAAAATGATGAATATGAAGACTAACAACTACCATATCGCATGCTACTTTTAATACATAAAACCGTTACAAGTATATAAGTACTAAATGTCGCAGCTAAAACTGAAGAGTAAATAAAACAAAAAGAACTGTGACAGTTAAAAATTAAGTCAATTTCAATAACCGAACCTAAGTAACAGGTGGTTCACAACGGAATAATTGTTACTAAAACACGGTTAACCGATGCGCTCGTAGATAGAGCGTTGACTTAGGGGAAGTTAGGGGAAGTAAAGGAACGTTAAGGAACATGGAAGCTTCCCTGTGAATATCCTTTAGTTCTGCTCGGATAGTCACTGTTAATGCATCTGTGTGTATAATTCGTTTTTTTTAATTGGACATTGTAACTGCAGTATACAATACCCTGTGTGTTCGAAGGGATTCGCGTAAAGGTAGTACTATAGCTACGTATTAAAACTATTAGGTATTGATATTATTCTTCTATAAAGCCCACTAGTTGTAGCCATCATCAGGTGGAAGAATTAGTTTTTCCTTTATTCTTCTACTAGTGGTTTCGCATTATTTCGGGACACTTGATCTTAACAAACCAATATTTATCCCTTGCATTACTGATTTTAGTTTTCTCTTCTGCTTTTTACCATTAAGTATAGATGTTTGGTTCACAACACATCGGCAATCCCTTTAATGTCAGTAATATCTGTAAGCAACGGTGACCAAACATCATCGGCTATTAGGACAAAAACTCTAAAACATGTGCTATTTTTAGGCCTTTGCACCATAATTGCGGCAGTTCTCGACCTTCGTCTTCCGCTAATTCTTCAATGGTAACCATAAAGCAGGTAAAAGTAACATTTTTCCTTTCTATGCTTACACATGACATAATGTTATGGCATTGTATGAAGTTCGCACGGCCCCGACATTGCTGCGTGGGAGCTGTGTCGATTTTAGATTTGTAGGTTATACGCTTAATAAGTGTTGTGTAACGCTCCATAACTGCTGAGAGTGGAAGTAGAGAAAATTATTTGCTTGGGAGTTTTATGCTTTTCTCCGATCTGCTTGCCGACTACGCCTGAAGCTTTGGAATGTTCATATACATTTTTTGACGATTTACTGACAGTCATAGCACAGCGGAATCTACTGAACGCAAAATCTGAAATTCGGCATGTATGTTTTTGGGGAGTGAAGGGGAGCACTGAAAGGATTTTTGGATTTTTCCCCCTAAAGTTATAAAAAAGGGGGAAAATTAAAGAATATTTCATTCTATGTAAGCAAAGCTGTGGAGGAAGCAACTGATAAACCAAGTTATGGAAAGCATTTAATTTTGTTCAAATTAAAACTATAATAATGTGTCGATAAATCATAATTATATTCTTCGTCCGAAGCGTTTAAATTTCTTCAGTAGTAATTCTTCACAATTATAAATATTATGGTTAAATATTCTGGAGCAAGATATTTTACCCTTTAAGTTTATAATTTTAATAAAATGGAACGGTTTTGGTCGTTTTATTTCCCACTACAAAAATCATGATTGCACTTTGAAATAAATAATAACCCCATTAATTACGACTGTTTGTCGTCACGCGATGTAAGTCAAAGGGTAACTTTGACCATAGGAATTTAGAGGGTTAGTACCATTTATATGTCAAATGGGGTCAAAATGATCAATTATTGTTTTAACATGGAAATTATCGCTACCATTTGTTTTTATAACGATCGACCTTAATTAAAAAAAAAGATAAAATATAGGACAAAGATGCAGTCGTAGTGTCTTAAATGTAGGTTTATCATCAGTAAGAGATTGAAGGTATTTAATAATGAAAGTGTCTTAAAAGCAAGAGTGAATAAGTTTTTACAATTTTTTTACGCTTTATCGACCAAGTTTTTATACTATTTTAGTCTTGCATTCCAATAGGTGAAAAATATTTGATCTGTTGGGGTCTGTGTATCGGTAGGATTACCTACTACAGAATTAATATTTTACATTTCTATCTATAATATCTGTCGTAAAACTTAAATAATAATTCAGTGTAAGTAAGGAGTCGTTATAAATACATTTCAAACTAATAGCTAATAACCTACCTGAGTTAGTTTAAGTCTCTAAAAGGAGCAAAAAGAAATATAAACGTATTCGAGTTGCGTTCGAGAACATACCCTCTAAATTCAAATTCCAAGGGTAACGAAATTAGGAGGGTAAACCGAACCCTCCCAATAACGATTGCACATTTTCAACCTGCGCTTACGCAGGGGTCAACGCAGTAAATCTACCGTAAAATTGCTATTGTTTACAAAACTCATTTTTACCTTTTTCATCGAAACGTCACGCACCAATGGTAATTGAGGAGATAATTCAGTGACTAGAAATATTCTACAATTTAACAGAAATTCTATAATTGTAATGTACAATTGCGAAAACCGTCAAAGGACGAGCAGAGCCATCTGATAGTAAGTGTAATCGTCACAATAACAACAACGCTAAGGCCGCGTTCAAGTGACATAATGCCCCTTATGTAAGTGGTGATTAAGGTTTAAAACGCCCTAAATCAGTAACTGTTTATTCAATCTTAATTTAAAGACACTCACATTATATTTGGACGAAATCCTCGCTGGCAATAAATAAAATTTTGAGGTACTCATAATAAATGCTGAACTAAATTATGACCTTCGACTGTTTCACCTAACCTATGGTCGTACTAGTCATACTTTAACTAATACCCGTCAATTTGGAAAACAGCCTTAAGTTTACTAAATTAATAACTAAATATGAGCGTCTGTACGACTTTAATTAAATAATTATATTAAATTTATTCAGTCCTTGAATAAAGATAAGTTATAAATACGCCAACGAACTTGTCTAAACATGTTTCAAGAACAAAAGTATAGTGACCATGGTTTAGTATTTTGGGAAATATATCAGTAATTTTTTGTTTCATTTTAATTAAGTTTATTGAAATAAATTTTATATCGAATTATGATGTAGGAAGCTATGAACTTATCAACCAATTTAAAACTTCATCTCCGTTTGTTAAAAGACATTATTATCTTTATTTATTTTCAAGTTCTTAGTAATAGTTATGAGGTAAGTAAGTAAGTGACTAAGTGAAACATATTAATTGAGAACTGTCTCAATAAATATTGGTAGAAATAACAAATTTAAAACAAATCTCAGTTTTAGTTCCGCAATTGTCAAAACTAATATTTCACACAATTACCTAAGTATTGGTTGAAAATAAGTATGTATTTTGCTGGTTGCGAATTTCTTTAAGCAAGTTTGCAACGACAGATTTTATTGTGGTTTGGAAGTTATTGGCAACGGCACTTATAAATGATAAATTCCAAGTCGGTATTGAAAAATAAAAACATGGAAATAAAATTGTTTAAGTAAAGACAACCCACCAGATGATAAGTGGCGATGAAACTTTGGAAGGTTAAAAATGCACTAATTCAGAAGAAGTTCATTCACATTTAATTAAACAATCGACTTAAACAGTAATAAGAACGGTCAATAAAAATATTGATTAATATATACATTTTTAACTGACTTCAAAAAAGGAGGCTCTCAATTTGAATAAATTTTTTATATTTGTGTTACTTCGTCTGGTTTTTAAATTACATTGGTTTCTTTTACACATGTGTCAACTACTTTAAGGTCGTCTGTTAGAAATTACTTCTACAATACGTACAATAATTGCATTTTGTCGCAGTGTCAGACTTTTTTATCTACACACAAAAAAAACAGAAGTAATTGTCACCCTACTCGCAATTAATTAAGCGTTGTAAATTTATCTGTTTCAAAATTATCTTGAAGTTCAATGTCAATGTTTTTGCGCTGAGAATCCTTTCGGACGCCATATTGTTGGATTCGGTTGATTATATCTCTTTAAGTGTATGTAGAATGCTTGATTTTTTAGGTAAGACGTTGACGTGAATTTTTGCCACGATTTTCCTTAAATATACGCAGCTTGAAAAACTAGTCTCGTGTATGTTGGACATGCAAATATATTTCAAAACTGATGGAAGCACTTATAGCACAGAATCGAACCCTGATCCCATTGAAATAAAAACTCAACCAACTAAGCTACGTGCTACACAAAAAAATTTAGAATTAAAATGAGAATTTCTAAATAACCGCGCGATATTATAACGTCTTTGGAAAATACCCGAGAATAATTTTAGCGAAATTTTCATACATTAGAACCGCCGCGAACATAAATCACATGTTTCCGTTTTGCAAATAAAATGTGTGAGTATTTATTTAAACGGAGCGGTCCCAGGTTCGTGCCCCGGCCGGCTATTGTTTCCCGACCGTGCCTTCGATGTACGAAACTGTAGGATTGTTTAACTTAAATTTTAGTTTTCGCAAACTTTCGGTAAATATGTATTTTTGGTTAAATATGCGCGTAGAGGAAGTGTATTGTAATTTATTAAGGAAACTATATATACAAAGGAATATACCTGTACTTATTGCAATAAAGCCCGCTTTGAATGTAATTTATGAACCGCTAAGAATATTCGTTATTGCTTATAATCATTTATTTAAATGTTATTTATTGATCAAAATGAAATCTTAATTTATTAGTCATTCATTTATGATGTTAAAAATAAGTAGACCTTGTTTTCATTCCTATTTCTGACTTCACTGTTTCTACTAAATACTATTTTTTCCATTTAAGTATATTCTTAATCGTTTACAATTTGTAACTTTTTCCAATTTTATTTCGCTCAATGTGGTTAATATTGATATGCAACGACAGGTAATGTTACCATATTATGTATAATATTTTATTGTATTGCATAATAATATGCCTACATGTTGCATATTTTATTGTCTGCATACCTCCGAATATTACCAATATACTGTAACATTATTATTATAGTACAATATTATGATGTAGATATTGTAATATAATAATATTGTAGTCCGGAGATCAGGATATTCGTAGCTCTCGGTTCTATACTATTATGCGGCTAGTAACAGACCGCCTTTTGTTTCATATTCAAATATTGTCACTGCGTTTGTGCTCGCATTTAAAATATACCAGTATTTTTATTGTTACTATAGGAAGTTGTCTAGAATAAAATATTTCTCATATTTCTACATATCATTCAAGAAAAAATTGTAAGTAGTGCAACTTTCATTGATGAGGTCTCTTATTGATTACTTAGTACCTATTATATATTTGACCTATATTGTGTATGGTCAGTGAACTATTTGACATTTCTCTTACACTTTTTTTAATTACCAGGTGACCCGGCAGTCATTTTCTTCCAATATATATCTAGTACCTATTTATATCTCACCTTCTAAGTAATCGAAGATAAAACTTACAGCAATTTATGAATTACCTACGGTACTTGTACCATTTTTATTGTACCACTGATACTTATACCACCATTGTACCACGGCATTTTTATCGCCCTAATAATCAGCGATTATGTTCCGAATAGAAAGGTGTAGAGCCGGTTACACTTTTTGTGAGGCGACGATCCCAGTTCTCAGGGGTAGTGCTACCCCTGGGATAGCAACGTATCTGTAACAGAATCAGAGCAAGAATTCTAGTAACTATTAGGTACAAACATCCACTAACATGACAAACTATCAATAAAAGTCCCTGTCCTTAAACTTATTAACAATCTAATCAACTGATATTCTACATACCTACATACTTCATACAGGTGGTAGAGCCTATAGTTCGCCCGGGGTAGTACCACCGCCCGCCAAGGTACTCAGTACCATTCCTACCTACCGTCATAATAATTTTATTGTTTTTAAGAGCAATTGTGTTCCG
>DWJQ01000412.1:0-14612 GCA_018248915.1 Hesperia meskei straton | reverse complement strand
AGAGTGGCGCCAATTAGGGGAGGCCTACGTCCAACAGTGGACATCGAAAGGCTGATGGATGGATGGATGGATGAATATAAGACAATAAGATTGCCAGTTTCGGCACTGTAATCAATCGGCTTACTAAATTAGATTCAGTTATTGTAGAAACTAATTTAATTAAATCCCAAGCAACTTCAATCTTTTTACTCAAGGTAAGTTGAATCAAGTTATTGTTATCCCTGAATGTTATTCGATTGAAATTACAATCATAATATTAATTTAATTAAATGCTTTGAAAACTAAAATTACAAATTCAGTATCATTATTGGTGGTTATGCAAATAATAATTATTCAAAATCAGGTGAACAGCATTATACAATGCATCGCTGGTAGCGATACCAGCGCCTTATAAACAAGTAGGTAATTACTTGAAGATGTATATCGGTAATGTATGTCGAGGTACTAGTGCGTTTAACATTAGTAGAAAAACAGCTGGGCCATCAAACAATAATTTACTCGATTGCCAATATGTACACATCATTACTCAGTTTATTTAATGGGCCTTTACAGGGCACGTACTCGTATATCTCCTTATAACTAAGGAGACTAAATACAAGAGCCATTTAAATCGGTGAACAACTTGAGAGAACAACTTTAAAACCTGATTTATTTTCTGGAAGCAAACACCCATCGGATAAAAGATTAACTGCAGCCAAAGCTACTGTTCCTAGAAGTGTTTCTGATGGTGAAAGGATAGCCAGTCCAAATGTCGAGTCAGGCGAACGTGACAACGACTATTTCGCAAATCGTATCGCACGGGCCTTAAGCAACGGTACTGTGACACAAGTTTCGCCAACTCCTTTGTCTTACAATCGGTTAATAAGATACAAAAACACGGAATATGCTGTAAGGATTGAGTATGCTTTCATACATGTCAAGTGCCTATTGCGATAAGGTAGCCTTGTCATTCTGAGCTAACATGCCTTTGAGAATATTGTGAATGAGAGGTCATGTACGTAGGTAAGCATCGAATGGAATTTAAAATATGCAAATTGTAATACATTGGCACGGAACTACTAGTTGCGTAGGTATTATCTTTATCTGTTTGATTGCCATAATTTATTCCGTCTCATCACTATCATCATTAATATTATCGTCACAATCAAAAATAATAATACTGCTTTTTGACCCCATTTTGGAAGAAAATTTACTAATAATATAATTCAACTACTAATAATTGAGAGTTATATATATAAGAAAGAGAGTTATATATATAAGAAGATAAGTAATCGTTCTTTTCACACATTGTGTTTGCAAGTTCTGAATCCAGGACATGCCAAGGAGAGGTAAAATTTTCAACTTTAAGCAACCACTGTATGAGAACATTAATGTTGTACAACATTAATGTCAGATATTCTACCTCAGTCCAGTGGAGGCAAATATGTGAAGCATGTCTCGATTAATTCTGCTATCCTTATTGATCTTGATTAAACATGTATAGGTGTGCATGCATAGCTTATAGTTACAACTAAACACACTTAAGTATACTTAACGCTGCTAATTAGTATTTAAAGAAAACTTTACAAAGCTTAAAACTTAAACTTTTAAAAATTAGTTCACATTCTTCTAGGATTTTGTTGGCAGCAAGCAGTCTATGTATTTAGAGTATTATTTTTTGATTAGTAATCTTCGATGAACGGCGTTGACAAAAAGTGCCTATTCATTAACAATATAGAATGGAATTTATCATTAATATTATACCAATACCAAGAAGTGCAATGTCAAGGTAGGTACGACTAATGAGATCAACGATTCCCAGAAGTGACGTCTGGCATTCCGTAACATGACACCCTAGGAATATATTATATACACTTTCTAGAACTGAGCCCACTTTTACACTTGAACCTTGACTGAAACGACGTTGGTGATACGAGATACTTAATGGCTGTTCATACTTGCGATATTGGCTTGAATCAAAGGTTGAAATGGATCATGTAATTTCTGCAACCATACTGGTACCATTTTCGTATTTATGTGGCTGCGCTTTTGATATCTAAGCTGACCGTTTTGGCTTATGATATACGCAGGTACTTTAACTTCTTAAACTTGACAAATAGCTACAATATATGAGTAGAGAGTATAAGACTATACGACTCATCCGGATTACTATGGCGGTTCCTTGACTATTATACTGTGTCTTTGTCTCCTTTGTCAAATTTCTATAGAATTTATTCCGTTTACCGCCCATAAGGTTTCCTCATGACTAAGAAGGCCTAAACATACGACGTGTAAAGGTTACATGCCAGCCCAAATTTTGGAAGTATTTATGGCATATTTAAGGGGGTGAAATAGGGGGGTGAAGTGTAAACAAATTCCACGCGGGCGAAGCCTGCGGGTGTAAGCTAGTAGATCAATAAAGCTGGAATTAGCTGAATAACTGAGAAGTTAGAATGCTTTTCATTCAAAGGTTTTTAATAACAATTGCGTTGAAGAAAAAACACGCCAACAAATCTCATGAAATTCTCAGATTAGATCTCATGGAGTATTGTTACTCATTTTGTAAACAAACATAGTAAAGAGACGTTATCGCATGTAACAATAGTTTTCGCCCACGTCTGTAATGTAGGACGAGATGAAAATGTCAGAGCCGATGAGAGAAGAATGGGCCATTGCACGCCCATCGCATTTGCATAAGTGCCTAAGTTCAATATCCTTGTCATCGCCTATGCCCCTTCGTTATGCGTTCTTGTTAAGTTCATGAATGTCGGCCAACTAATAAACGAACATCAAAGAATGACATGAAAGCTTTATAAACCTTAATGACAAATGTATTTTTCAAAATCAAAATAGGCATCAACCTCCATCTGCAAGGGTTGACTATAACAGAATAGAATCATGAGGCCTTGTAATTCATAACTTTAGTTTTTTTAACAAATAAGAGAAACAAATGGTTAAGATAAAAGGTCTCGTTTTACAATACTCCGTGTTAATTCCTTTAAAAATTATTATTTAAATAACATTGCTGACAAAATTTACATCGTTTGCCTTATTAGAATCTCCACTTTTAAATTACGAATTATTACGACGTTAATTAATATCTTTAAAGTTCATTTGTAAATATTTAGTATCTTACTTTTGATAATTTTGACAGATTTATTTCCTTCTCTTAACTGATAAGCTATACTTGTTATTATATTTATTATTTACACAGAGGTAATGTACGCACGTGCACTAGAACACTAGAAAGAGGAAGAACAAATATGAAGGAAACACGACATGTAATTGTTTCATGATTATGGTAAATACGAGTAGGTAGATATGTTTCTCTTTACATTGAACAGAAAAACAAGTGTTATAGGAGAATTACAGTTTGATGTAAACCAATAAGGACGTAGAACAGTGCGTACCCGTACACGCATGTTATAAACAAAAAACATATGTTCTGTTAATTGCTCAAATAAAACAATATGTTTTCAGAGACATTACGGTGGGTTACTAGCCTCTTTGCGTAAACACAGCATCTCATTAAAAACTGAACAGAAATAACCGGTGTAAACGAACGAGAAAATACTGTTTTCAGTACATTCTAATTTTAACACCCGAGTTATAAACAGATTGTACGTACATTATTGCCTATTTAAACTTTTTAACACCTTTACCTAACCTAATCCAATTTTATAAAGCACTTTTGTATTGAGGTAAAAAATTAGGAACAATATAGGTACAAAACAACTATTAAAAATTGTGAAGTGCTTTAACGTTGCATAGATAGGTTCTGCATATAAATTAATAACGATTAGGGACAATAAGAAGTTTGGAACACAATCAAGTTGATATCAGTTGAAAAGTGCATTGAAACACGCATTTGAAATATTTCCAATCAATTCAGTAACGTTATCTGTAGCATTTTTAATTCAAACAATACAAAATAAAAGAGGTTTTGTTAGAAGTCACGTCTTAATGCTCGTCATTAGAACTAAAATAATTAAAGCCTTCAAACATTGATAAGAAAATAAAACGAAATATTGTTATACGACAGGAAATAAATTGAATAATATACTACGGCTATTAATATTATTGTAACTTAGTTACTTACATTACAATATGTAATAAGACGTGCATTTAACAAACTTTTCATTACTTTTACTAAAGGTGCAAGTGAAAATGAGCCTGCTTTGGTAGACGAAACATGAACAAATTCTACTGCAAATTAACTATCATCTTAACGAAATAAATCACCTCAGTTTTTCGTGTTCCGTTTATTTAATGCGATATCATTAACAGTAGCAATAACCATTGATAATTTTAAAATTATGCAGATGAAGACTTTTATAATTAAATTATTAGCCTATTACAAATAAATCAAACATGTCCTACATTCTTGAAGCGTTTAGAGCCCAACGAATTTCAATGGTCTCAAATGATCGACGGGCGCGGTCTGTAGGATGGGTGACTGCTAATGGAAATTTTTTTGACCTCTTCCATGTTTTGGGGGCTAAACAACCGTCGGATCCAGTTGTTATCCTTAAAACTGTAGACTTTGAGAATTTTCTAAAGCCTTGTTCGGCGAATTAACTTCCTACACCTCCATTAGCTACTCACCGCCCATCAATCATCTTGGAGTATGCTCTAACCTCCTCAGTTTTGACGAGGAACCGCATTCTGTACGCGCTGTTGATGGGTTGAAGCTATCTTCTATAAATGCTCCTTTTTGTTTCCTTATATTATAATTATTATTATAACATGATAAATACCATGTACTACAGAGTCAGTTCACGCCTATTATATTACCACATTAATAATGTTAACGTCAACCTTATTGTCTTTTAGTGTCGGTCGCTCAGATCCAAACAGCTATTTATGCTTGCAACTCCATTCGAAATAGCACGCATAGGTATGATCGTATTTGGCAAATTCTAGAAAAGTAAGACAACTTTCCAGTTTTACATGAACTGAATACTTATTATCATTGCTACCTATGCAAAATATTACTGTCTAGCCATATGTCTGTCTGCCTAGGTGAATCCTAGGTAATTTCCTTAAAAATATGTAAATAAACGCACACCATATTATACATAAAAATAAACTTCAAAATATTAATGCTAATACGATGATCAAAAGAAAATTCAGGTAACTCTTACCCAAAGCGAAACAAGACCTAAGAAATACAATTTCAACACAGTAGAGCACTTACCTCTTAAGGAAGTCGGTGTATTCCGCTTGTCGAATGAGTCCAGTCCTCATCATGATGGTTTGGAAGCATTGCCGCTCGATGGCCCATAGTCGGCAGTCCGTGGCCGCCTTGATAGTAGCTGTTCTCTTACAATTGTAGAGGATGGCCAATTCTCCGAAGACTTTCCCTGGGGCCATTGTACTGAGGTACTTGTTTTCCCTGGACACCTCGACTCTTCCCTCTGTTAAGAAATAATTAACAAATCAAACATCATGAAAAAACAATGAAACAGAACCTAATCAATCACCATAATGTAGGTCCTAAGGGACTTCTACAATTGTGTGAGCAGACGCGGAAGAAAATGACGTTAAAGTCGAACTGTGGATGAATGCCAGGTATCCAGATATTGTTGGTGGAAATTAAAAGTTTCATATAAGCCGAGAAATCTCTTGGAAAAAGGGTCAGATGAGACGCTCATCGTCAACATTTAATAGTGATTGTGATTAACCTAAAGAGCTTATTGGGTGGGATGGAACCAAATGTTTCAAAACTTTATCGTTTATGCAAATTCCCGATTAACGAGCAAGGCGTCCCAGGTGGTAAATGGACGCAGCCGTCAACTGCTTCCGGACTTCGATGGGCACGTTATGACATAGCTGTTACTTTAGTAGGCAACAGTAGTTTAGTAAATTTTTGATTGGTTCATAAATCTCATAGTTATTTCAAAAGGCTAAAGAACGGATTTATTAAATCACGGTGTCAAAAGCGTGATTTATCTGCTGAAATGATAAGTTGTATTTCTGAAAACTTTGATATCTATTTTTATTTATTAAACAATATTACCAACGGTTGTTGTTTTAAAAATAAACACAATTAATGATATATTTTAAAATAAAACAATAAATGCACTTCCAATTTATTGGTAAACATCATTATTTGAAGTAAAAAAGAAGACTTACAAAAATGAACAGTATTGTAAAATAGGACAAAACACGAAACAAGTATGATTCTTACAAATACCGGACGAAAGTTATTATTGTACTATATTAATCTAATGATGTAAAATTCCCATAGGAAATGGTACGAAACAGTATGAAAATAGTTCGACGATAGGTAACCCTACTCAATTAAATGATTACCTACGGATATTACCTACAGATTTTAGGCCTTGTAGGTAACATGTTCATAAGCGAGACCAAGTTAGTAGTTTCTTCAGGTCGAAGCTATTACATTGGCGATTTAGGTAATGAACGGAAATGCAGCGCAAATTATACGTTATTAAACTTTACGAAATTTTAACTAAGGGAAATGAAAATTCGCGGGATATTTTCGTCACTTGTCGTGTTGAATGCATTTTCCCGTTTCAGAAACTGGTACTGGTAGGATTATTTCTTCATAAATAATTCATACACATGATGTAATTTAGAATGCTGCAACATTAAAATCATAATAATATACTCAACATTAAAATTTGAATAGGCTACTAGACGACCAAGTTGATATCGGAAATAAATTTGTAGACGAGACACTTTCAAAACATAACCTTACCATGCAAGCTGTATTCAAGGCTAACAACGTTGAAATAGTCGCCACACAGCTAAATATTGATGACTCATGCTAGTGAGTGGTCAGGATATTGTTGCAAGGTTTATTATATGCATTTTGACATATTGTTAATGTGGATTCGTAAAATTTATAAAACATTGCTTAGAATCCCTCATAGATTCATTTCAAGATTTGTAAGGCAAGTAGATAAGAAAGTACGCTAGTTTTAAACTTTTTGTAGCTGTTTTCGTTTTCATTATCTTACACACAAAGTATTTTTTAGTCGGATCAGCCCGGTTTCGCGTCTATATGAATTAGGTGACTTTAGTGACATGTCACCTGACGTGTAAATCAGTCTGGTAAAACAGGGTAAAATACCAAATGTTGAATAACATGATTTTTCAATACTAAAACGATTGAATCAAGAAATGACCGTACTTTAGCTCGAACCAATAGCATTTTTTTTATTCTCAAGGATTTATTATTAACTTGAGAATTATTTGGTCTCACAACTACGTTTGTATTTGGAACTATACTAAGGCAAAGATGCAAAGCAATAAAATTCATTGAACGGAAGCTTACACAAGCCTATAATTGTCTTAGTCATATAATTGATTAAAAGACATAATACGAGTATATTGCAGCAATTGATAATTCCATTCAAGGCTATAACCGTGAGAAAAAACAAAGATATGATAACTTTGTTTATTGTTTTAATCTGTGCCGCAAAATTTATGCACATCTTCATAACAGTAGTCTTAGCATCATCCCGGATCTTCTACAAAGTAACCATTGTAATTTACAAACTGGTTTGATTTTAATAAAGTGATCGGGTATGAAGTGAAACAAATCGCTACTTAGTTTGGTCAGCTATGTTGAATATGCGGAATTAACCGTGAAAATTAAAACAAGACGTAATTCTGATTTAAAATTAGAAGTATTATGTTAAAAACATTACATTGCTAAATTAACTACTGAAGATATTGCAATTAAAGATTCAAAAACTATTTTGTTAATATCTACCTTTATACCTTTTTTACTTTTAAGAGGAAAATAAGAAATAATAAAATAGTTTCCAAGTAAATTTTTAAATAGTTGTTATTTGATCCACTTTCTTTCGTCGATATTTATGTATTATTAATAGTTGGCACCATATAATTTTATAAACGTGTTATCAGTCATGTCCGTCTGTAACTAGGTAGATATACTACAGAAACTTGCAGAAGATAAAAATACGACCATGATTTCACTCTCACTGATGTGGGTCGAACATCCGTATGTCGTAACGGAGCAGGAACGATTTCATCTTTTATAAAACCGGGAATTCATGAAAGGTACAATTTTTATTAAGTATTGTATGAATTTTATTACTTCCTAATTTTGTCGGAAACTCGCTATTTTTATTTTCAGTGTAAATGTTCAGACGTGATTCTTTAAAAACGGATTCTTTGAGAAAATATTTTAGGGTTGTAAACTCATTGAAATATAATAAACAGTAAATATACTCCTTAACTTACTACATTACATCAATATTGCTTTTTTTAAAGTTAGCGGTATTTTTTTAATATGATACTGTCATAATATGCAAAATAATAATAATGTCATATTGTATCCTTTAATTTTTAACTTCAACATAAGTACTAACTATACCCTCACTATATAATTATTACATAATAGCGTTATAGTTTGTCCGTTGCTATAGTCTATTTCATTTGAGCTTAAAACATCACTATTGCTGAAATCCTATCAATAAAGTTGTAAGGTGAACTAAATTCGTTCGCCACAAAATTTGTATGAAGAAAGTTAATTAATAGTGTTCATATACAATTAAAAGCAAAAAAACGTTCCACTCTACTAAACTCTTAACAACTCTTTGTTCATTCAATCCGGTGTTATGTCCATCGCAACGCAATGTACATTTCATGCACATACGTTATCTTCTGTTAAATGATTAGGGCGTTAGATTTTGTTTCCTTAAACTTGACTTAAAAATCACTTCATGTAATGCGACAGTGTGTTTGCTTATTAATGCGTCATTCTTGCATGTCAAATCAGAGCAATGTTTCGATGCAGTTTTTGGTTTGGAGACAGTTGAAAGGGTGAATAGGGACATAGGTAATTTTTTCACGGAAAACAATTTTTAATCAGTCAGAAAGTGTATTCCACAAAATATACACAATAAATAAAGACCAACACATTCAAACCCTTCACTGAATTTCATGTGTCGCGCAGCTAAATGACCCTTTTGTCAAATAACAATATAAAAACATTACGAATTTAACAATGAAATGAACATGCTCACCTTGCAATTTAATCTCATTTTAAATAAGTGCCTGGCCTATAGTTCCAGTCAATAATATATTCATAATTTTGTTATGATAACAGTCTCTAAGAAAATCACAGCTAAATTTATCTGTCTTAGACCCATTAAGTTATGCATAGACTTAAGACTTACAAGATCCTGTCCTGTCACATACTTTTGGCCTGCAAATTTCATCAGTAACATGATTCAGGCCATTATAATTGCAAGATCAAACGGACATAAAACACTGCCTCAACATGAAAGTGTTACAAGGCGACTCTACGCAAATTGTGGGTTGAAAGTTCGCATCATGCCTACATTTTGTACCTTT
Organism: Hesperia meskei straton; assembly: GCA_018248915.1. NCBI lineage: Eukaryota > Metazoa > Arthropoda > Insecta > Lepidoptera > Hesperiidae > Hesperia > Hesperia meskei. The sequence continues at coordinate 5,279 of DWJQ01000412.1, read as the reverse complement.
ACAACCGATTTATTAGTTATCTCAACTATACCTATAAATTGATGAAGACTAAGTTTGTAGATTTATAAGTTTGGATGTAAACGGTGTACAATGTAACTTGCTCAGGTATTGGTACGTTTTAATATATATTTTATTATGATTTGTAATAATAGTAGAGGTGATTAAATAAACATGATACAACGGTAACGAATCTCCCCTGAAAACCTTTAAAAAATTGGGAAAATTATTTTTAAAACAAAATGATAAATAACAGGACACAGATCAATTTAAAAGATTTCTCAAAATAAACAAATAATTTTTGAAGGACAGTAGGATCCGGAATTGTGTGTTTTAAATATTACAAATGATATGAAGATAGCGCCACTAAAAGTAGTACACTTAAATATAAACGCCTAAGCACATGACTTTCCCAGACTACAGAACAAATATTTTTTTTCCAATGTTAATTCAGTAATATTTATGAAACAAAGTTGAAGTGCAAAGTAATGAAATATACTAATTCATTTGCCCTTCGTATGTAACCTAGATAAAAAATTGGAGCCTACAATAATTAAAACGCAATAAAACTGTCAGAAATGGTAATGACGTTTGGTAATCGAACGATATTGTTTACATATTCATACAGGATTTTATTCAAAAGTGGGTCATTTCGAACAAAGTTTAATTAATATTCCTTGCTTGATTTGTTCAGTAACAAGCGCTTCAATTTGTATTCTGGACATCTGAAGTGCAATAATTTCAATGAGACCTGATTTCGAATATGCTCAAACCATTACGACAACGGAATTACTGTTGACCGCACTCTATCGGATTTGTAACTACAAACGATTACTTAATTCAAGAACCAAAATTGAAAATTGTGTTAATTATCTAACTTCGATAATATAATAATATAGAGATTTAGTTCAGTATTTGTTAAATTATAGTTCCTTCCATAATATGGAAGGAATAAAAAAATACGTCATGGATGTAACCAAAGATAAAAATGTCAGTTACACTTATCAATACACCTCTCTAGTCTGCAGATTATTAAACAATGTTTTGACAAATGTTATTTTAGAGGACCGTGACTATAAAAAGATCACGTAGAGATATAATATATTCAACGAGACCTCGACTATATTACATATATCGTGTGACAGCAATCAATCAAAATAATATGATAACGAATATGATACGAGCAGAAGAACATAAACGTCGATTTAAAAATAGAATACATATTAAGAAAACTATGTTTACCTGTTTGATCATGTTGCGTTTCAGTGGGTTTGCCATTTGCCCCTTCAAGACGAGTGACATCAAGAAGGATGCCAGCATCCAATGACGATTCAGTAGCCGTGCTATCGCGTTGACAGAGATTTCCGGTTCTCCTTTTACGAGTCCCATACGTATGAACCGGCACTATTAACTTGGGTCGTGGTATTGAAAAGTCAGAATCCGAACCACTAGACGAACTTTTAGCACTTCTAGAAAAGACACCGTTGTTGCTTGTCACACGTTCACCGCTGGTACGTTCTTTAGGTGGTCCAAATGATAAAATGTCATTATATCTATCATACCTATCATCACTTTTAACTCTAACAGTATTATATAATTTGCCATAATTTTCACGTTTATTTTGCGTACTGGCACTATTTGTAGTCCGAAAATCACTTTCCTTTCCTACGTTCACTGAATGAAATCCGTTGTGGATTGAAGGAGCAGGAGCTTTTTGATTTGCTTGGAACATATCGTATTGCATTAATGTCAGCTGTTCGCTCGGAGAGAGGTTTCTCTTCGGTTGAGTGACGGTAACACCATTGTAAGCCTTATTGTCTTGATGAACCGTATCGAGATAAGCTCTGAGGGGTGCTCTTCCTTCGCTTTTTACCCTCAATGACTTAGAACGAAAACTAGGTTTAGCATCTTCGGCACGTCCGTTTCGTTCGTTTTCTTGTTGCGTAGTGCGCTGAGGAAGTTGCTCGCGTGTAGATAACGAGGTTTTATTAATAGGCTGCATATATAACCCTAAATCTTCCGCATCACTATCCCTGTCGAGATTCTTTTTATTTGATCGTGATTTAATTGGGGATAAATCCAAAGTTGCCATAGAATTTATTATTTGATACATGGTATCGTTACCAAAACCACGTATTGTTCCGTTAGACTTAACTTCGCCATTATGAACCGCTTTGTCAGTTTTAGAATCATTTTGGAGCTGTTTTATCTTGTCGCTATCAGTGTCATTATTTTGTTGACTTACTCTAGAATAATATTCATAGTATGATTCAGAAGATGGATCTAATGGCACTGGTCCAGGATCGGGTAATGGATAGTAATTTTTTTTAGAGTCAGCCTTGCGTTGACGGTGTGCATATTTTAGAGAATCTTTACGCTGTGGTGGCACAGGTGGTTGGCGTTCATTGGATGAAAACGCCTCGATGTCCCATTCGGTAAAATTTCTTCGCTTTACTCTCCTAAGTGTTGACGGTTTATAACCATTCGGCATATCTTTAAAACTATAGCTATGTTTCAATTTATTTGGAAGTAAGAGATTATTAGCTCTAGCTTTTTCTTCTATTGTCTGCTGGTATTTGGCTAATTGAGATATATTTTCATTAGGAACTTCTGTAGAGTAACTATAACCGCTATCTTCATATGAATATGTTTTGTTGTCGTAATCTCTATCATTACTGCGGCCTACGTCTCGACAAGACTTGCTTCTGGATATAGAATTGAATTTTTCTTTGTTTGACTGGTCATCATTTTCACTGTAGTTGCTAAGGTTTTGAGCTCCCACCCAATTGGCTGCATACACCAAGTCCATAGTTCTGTCATTGATAGAAAGCCACGGGTCCTCCATGACCGCTTTTCCGGGGTAATGTTTAATTTTCATAATGCTCTAAATTGTTTTAGTTGCAAATCAAATTCGATGTTCGAGATAGATTCCAATTGACAACATATTGTCTCCTCTACATTATCCATGACTTTTTTTATAACTCTAATACATAACTTAATAAGCGTGTTAAAAATCTCCGTCAGTCTTTTTATATGAACCTATAACATTTCAGAAGTTACAACAAATCTGTTATTACTTTAGACTTATTTCACTGGCATTATATTTATACCGAAACAATGGATAGGACAATAAACTCTTCATTATAAATTAATTTTAACAACATCGATAACGATAAAGATCATTTACGCATAATGATTTTGTGTGAAAAGTAATATTTTATCCTTATAGGTAGATACTATTTATTCTATTATTTTATCTTTTTAATATAATATGTATGCTTGTTCCTGTAAGTATAAAATTGTACTACTTTTGAGCTTTTACATATCAATAATCTTATATGTTTAGGTTTCATTTCAGATTACGCTTAACCGCTTAATCTGTTACGCTTAATTAAATTTCATTTATTTGCACGTGAATCGTTTTCTTAGCTTCTCTATTTATAATTAAGTTCTTATAATTTTCTTATTACTCACAAAATGTAACATAGCGTCACCATTTTATTTACAACACACTGCAAAATTTGTGATACTAGAGCGATCTTGTTCGTGAGAACTTAAAACAATAATGTGTCATTTCATGACTCAATGAACACGATGACTCATTCGACCATCATCCAAAGGTTTTACTATAATGTCAATATAAGGACCTATTACTGGAAGTGCATATACATATATACATACATTATACAAAATACCAAAAACTTAAATTGCTCAAAATGACACGAAGAAAGATATAATAACAATATCAATAATTGTATAATATAAAAGATAAAAAATCTATGTTGATTTAACAATTAAAAACACTACTCGTGTTTCATTTACATGCTTTGTGTAATTTAAAAAAAATAGTGTCATTTACATACAAACATTTTTTTGCAAACGGCAACTGACATTAGAAACCGTTTTATTCGCATTAAGTTAATCAACGACCCGAAAAGTCTTCTGCTTTCGCAAGAATGAATACGTCACGGGGAACAAACATGTACCTATTGCATAAAGCGTTACGATTGTTATCTGCGTGCTTACACGGCCACGGGGCTTAACCGTTAAGGAAACCAACTGGGCAACGAGGGCTCTGGCGTTACATCATTGTTGTCAAACAATTTCATAATCAAATAATAATATTTGATACCAAAATCGTATTTATAAAAATGACAGTCATAATTTTAAAAGCGATACTACTAAATCAATAAAGGGATGCAAGGTTTAATACGAAAATTCTTTACCTTTAAGTTACATTTTTATGTAATAGCGCGACGTACCTAATGAACAACAAAGAAGTAAGACATTACACGTAAAAATAAAGCAACAAAGTCCTTTTGGTGAGAACGACTATCAATTAGAAAGAAACAAATGGGAATTGCTTAAAGGATGCACAAGCACACATTCATTAAATATGTTCTGTGAGCATGTATATTATTATGATAAACACATGTTATCAAATCAGAATGTTATGACTAACATTAACAGATATAACTAAGAAGTAATTTAAAATATCAGTAAAATAGAAGACGGTAAAGATCTTTATAAAACTCTAATTATGTATTATGAAAATTACCGACCGTAAATGTCTACAGATTTTGCTGAAGATAAGTTACTTGGCAATAGCCATGGACCGTTAACCGCACAGAAGCCAGTTGAAAACATTTATTGTTATAACCTCACTTTCACTACAATTTATTGTAGACACGTCAATGCGATGCGTACTAACCGAGATCAAAAACGTAGAAAGAGCAAAAACACATCTGTTATGTAACTGGACAGAAGCTACTGTAACTGATTCTTTGCAAGCAATAAGCTGTTTCTTTGTTATAGCTAACATTTTTATGAAACTGTTAACAAATATTACTTAGTTTTATTGTAGAGTTTTTACTATCGAGACTTATCTTTCTTTGATAATAATAACATCGAAAAGCATAATCGATTACGTTGTAGGTTTAATAATATAGAAATTAATTTAACTTGATAAACTTTAATTGAGTTAACGAACTTGATAGAAAATTTACTAGATCTTATAACTTGCTGTAAGGTATAACGTTTAAGTCCAAGTATCTAGCTGTATAAGAACAAATTATTACATTTTGATCTAATTAAAAATTCTAAGGTTTGATAAATGAACCCCCAAGGAAGAAAAGTAAATTTTGACGGTTGAAACAAATTTACTGTATGTTTGGAATTCATACTGGATGGGGAAAGAATAACATTCTTTTTGGTTTCAAATTTCTTTATTTTTATAGCAAAAATGGGCTAATTTCTGAATCCAAAATCGGTAATCGAAAATC
>DWJQ01000411.1:0-14613 GCA_018248915.1 Hesperia meskei straton | reverse complement strand
TGAGCACGGGTCTCTCCTCGTTACTGAGGAGGCCTAGAGCATACTCCACCACGCTGCTCCAATGCGGATTGGTGGAGATCATACGATAATTAAATTACTTGCTCATAATAATATGTGATTAGCCACATGATATTAAAATTGAAAGCTTTTTCCGAAACTTATATTTCTGTCTATCGACTATACCTAAGCTGATATTAAATCTAGTTCTGATGTTCAAACAGCAAGACTTCCTTTCCTTACATACCTACACAATAAAAAGTAAAATGGCCCTTTTTAGACAATAACTCACATAGCTACAAGGCTGTTGCTACGCAGTACGCACCAACATAGACCTAAGTACAGGTGAAAAACTATACCTACATGCGCATTTGCATTGTAAAGCGAGAGGTAGAGACCCCTCGGAGGCTTTGTAGAGCTTTGCGAGATTTGTGGAAGCCGGCGTCACAAAGAGCCTTTTGTGCTGAAAGGTAAATGTGTAGTAGGTAGTCGGTGCTCCTCAATATCTTCGTGTTTTACACTCCTATCACTATTGTGAACGATTGTAAAATTTATTGACAATTGAACAATTATATGTTTCTTCCAATTACTTTCTTCTGAGATTTGTACAGAACAAACTAAACCTATTGTTTCTTTTTCGTTAAGATCGTTGGATAAGATGGTAGATATCAGTAGTAGCAGTCTTATCATAATTACTTAACTCGGACTCGTAAGCTTCTTCAGTAGATGATCGCTTTAAATCGTTTATATCTTATCGCCTTAAAAAGGAAGTGAGCAAAGGTTGGATTACAGGCCATTCTTTTCCCGTATCGACTCGTGCGGTTAGCCACCATCGATAACAACCGAACGCCGGCGATAAAATAATGATGTCCCAAATGGACGTCCCATTAGACCGATTTAAAAACCGTCGACGTGTTTGTAAAGGTGTGATTTACTACCCCCATTATTGGTTTTAAGTTATGGCCTATAGGACACAAGTCTTGAGTTTTATAACTATCGTAAATCGATCGCTTACACGTTAAGTTTCGTGCTCCTATATCGTTAGTCGCGGTCCAATCAAAATCTCGTAAACGTAATGGTTCGCTCGTAATCCACTCGTTCGATATGGGAACGGCCATTGTCGGAGATCGAACCGACGAGATTACGATCGATGCGTTTACATTTTCAACTAAAACTCACAATTTTCAACTTAATATAAGCGTACGAGAGGTCGATCGATGTGTTTATACAATTGCGTACACGAAAGCCTTAGATTCTTCAAGTTTGGACAAACACGGTGATACGGTTTTTAGCGTGTGTGGAGAATCGCCTTTTCCTACGCTCGTTGTTTTTGTAGCGAGTTTTATCGGCGTACAATTCCCTAATGTCTGTCTTTACACGCCCTTCAAACATCCTGACGGCATTAAGGCGTTAAAAATAAAGTACGTCGTGTCAAACGGCTGTTTATCTGTTTCCTCGTGGGGCCGAGTCGTGAGGTGTCGGGGCCTCCTGCTAATCATTAAAACATTATAAGCGACCACGTGCATTAAAATTCTGGAGAACTAAGTGAAGCGTCCCTCCGAATTAATGATTTGTGTCGCTACTCCAGATGCTTCATACTCGTTCAGAGAGATTCTTCACCCTTAATTACTGTCCAAATAAACAAGTCGACAGTACCTTGACTTGAGTCATTTGGTTCATCGAGTTCAGTTCTGTTCGAGTGATCTGAGTATCGTAATCGTGGTTTTGTATAACTTTAAAGTTCTTTTCAATTCCTAACAATATGGTTAAATCCTAGATTGAAGCAAAGTTGCATACTATGGGGCTAAGTTATACAATAGTTGATTGTTCAAGTTGAACCGTGGATAATGCTGGCCCAAGGACCAAGGAGCCAGCCACCGGAATGTCATTGTCGGGAGCGGCTGGGCTGGCGGCGACCACAGTCCAAGGCGGACCGGCGCCGCATTGTGCTCAGACCAGGAAAGCAACTGGATCCGCACGCCGAGGATGACACAATGTCAATGCTGAAGCTATTTATAGCTTAAACTTTAAACGCTACTTATAGTTTTAGTTTTGTTGAAATGAAGATTTTTCGTGGTTCAAAAGGATAAAAGTACTTACCTGTAATTTTAAGTTCAATATGAATTTTTAGAAAGTAGTTTCTGAATAGTAGATGTCAGCCAAGGACGGATTTTGTAATTTCATTAATGATATTGTCTGATTTTTTTACATACGTAGATAAAATTAAAACTTATTTTCCACAAAAACTACGTCTAAACGGCCTTTCATTGAAAATAGTATCTGAGAAGAAATGGATTGAAATCCATTCAATAAAACGAATCTTTTAAACATATTGCAGCGTACTGCTATGTCGTAATGCATTTAGGTCAGCCACATGTTTTCAAGTTCTAAATAAAATTAGGACACGGGTCATTTCGTCTAACTTTTGATGTTTGATACACAAACTCTAGTTGTTGCGTATTATCTGTGGTATTATGAACAAGCAAGGTCTAGTCTTAAGCTGAAGCGCAAATAAGCCCATAATCTATTAAACGATCACACGTTGATAAGCCCTGCTCGTCGAGAAACCTTGCGAGCGGCTAAACATGTTCTGATTCGGTGTTATTGGAGCTATTCGTTACATTTTGTTCAATGTTAATTATTTAAAACCATATAACATCATTACATAGCCTTAATATAAAATCTATGAATCTCATATTATCTAATGCTTACATTTTCATTTTGGTTTTACCAGCAAAGAGAGATCTCTTAATAATTGTCGTCATTATTTAAGAGGAGTCAAGTAGAATCAATAATACCGACGGATACATTTACGAGAGGAAAATGTACTCGTATATTTTCTCGTGTCATCTCATTTTACCATAATGGCGAGCGAAGTTCATCTCATCGGTTACAAATGAATTCAAAAATTATAAACTTTATATTTTTAAAGTTTATAATTTTTGGCCTTAGACATTGATTGCTTGGAAATAATACACCGTTTTAAGCAAAACTCAAGTGACTAGCGCAGTAAAAATAGTGTCATTGTAGAGTTTTTATGGGTGCCTAAAGGTTTTGTAATGTTCGTCGCTCGGTTGATTGCGAGGTGCGCGGGCTTATATCAGTCGTAGGCCCTCGAGTAACATTGATATTTGATATCTTTTGTGGCTTCGCAAATAGGGGATTTTTCACGAACAACGCATGTTTTTTGTTATATCCGTTAGCTTGTGTTACACATTTGAACGTTTTTTACTTGAATGTATTGCTTTGTAGCAAATTTTTTTTATTGATTATGAAAATATTAATAGGTATGTATGTTATATTATTCACTGATAATAAATTTTGGCTTTAAGTAAAATCCCAGCATCGATACAAAAATGTGATGTAAATTGCAACATTACATTATTTATGTTCCACATATTATATAGTTAATTGAAACAGTATTTGTTGATTATTTTATTGAAACAGAGCAGCCAAGTGACTAGTCACAGGTTGGCAAATACACTACGTAGAATAACGGAAATTAGAGATCAGCAACCATAACAAATATTCACTCAATTCATATTCGAGGTGTATTCCGAGATTTATAGTTAGTACAAGAAACAAGAATGTGATGAACAATATGGCTGACATGGCGAACTTCCAAACAACGTTTGTGAAAATGAAGAGGAATGAAAACCGTGTATTTTTACTCTTTGCCATCGCTCTAATTTCACACTGGATCAAGTTTATTGATCGCCGTCCATTTTTTTCAACTACTAATTATGTAGCGGGCAGTACAAAATTTAAGGGAGGTGCCTTTATATGCGCCTTAATTACGGGGATCTTGTGTGAAAAATTGAATTCGCGTATTAAGATGTTACGGTCCACAGTCGTGTTTGATTGTTCGATTGCTTTTGTTTTGTGTCTTTTTGAGTGGAGGCATGTTCAAATTAGAGAATGGATCTCCCGTTAACGGAAAAAGAGTTTGAAATTTGCTCGTAGAAGAGTACCGAGGAAGTGAAAGGCAGAAGACGTGATAGATTGTAAAAAGAAGTACTGATGAAGCGGCTAAAAATTTGTGGATTATCTAAATGGAAGTGTGAGACACGTTACCTTGTTCCCATAATAATATGATGAGACAAGAGCATAGATGATGATCACGAAATAGCTTACATTATTGGTGATTCTGCTGTGCTTTAATATTCGATTTTCCACAACCTACTGATACAGCGCAAAGTAAATACCTAATACGAGTACAAGTAGCAAAACGTTTTACATATTTCTTTTCAATTGAAACAAAGCAATTTGTAAATATGTTTACCCTTTACAAATATGCGTATCGCCCTCGCTCCATGTATCGATATTTAGGCGTAAATTACCATGGACGGTAAACAATATCCGGTCCAAGGTTTTAACAAATTATCGCGGACATAAGAATAGAATAAGAGCATTTATCGAATGCGTCACGCCAATTAGGAGGGCTGTTCCGTCATCGGTAAGGAAACGGAATAGACAATAAAATATTAATAATACTTAGAAGTCATTAATTAGTCTGCAGTGTAAATGGTGTTAAGCGTGATGAGATAACTTACAAACTCTACTTTTAACATTAATTATGAAACTAGAGTTAGAAAGTCGTTTGTGAGAATAGTTTAAGCGGTGGTAAATTTTTATCATTTCCCCATATAACTTCCTCAATTAATCCTCAATTTCAATCAGTCCTTTTCAACGTTCCTCTTGACAAAGACTTTAAACGGTAAATACTATTATTATTCAAATTATATAGAGAATAACAGAATATTTAAAGAAAACAAACAAGTTTTCCACGAAATTGTCAAAAATCTAAATGTTTAGGTGCCTATCTAACCATCTTGAAATAATATACACATTTCTTAGGTATAAGTAGAGTCACAGTCATACCTAATATTATTTTCTTGGTATTCAAAAATTTTACTACGTTGTAAATATTATTTGTAATAACTAGTCCTACTTTATTAAACCTAACAATAGGCATAGAAGTATTCAAATATTCCAGTCGGAAGTAATCGAAACCGGAAGCCTACTAAAAAAAATATATATTAACATGATGCCGGTCAATGCAAAGCAATGATAATAATAAAAACCAAGTAGGTATTGTAAACTTTGCACAGTTTTTTGGTGGACTATGTCAATTTAGCGGGGAGGTCAATTGCATTGATGCTTTACTCCGCAAACCGCACTTCACTTCAGGGGCCAGTGTTAAAAGCAAAACAAACAATTAAATGTTAAATGCAGATAGTTTGTTTTTGTCGAGTTTCAGTAGCATTGCAAGTTGATATATGGAGGAAAAAAATATCTTAAGTGTAAAAACATGCAAACGTATACAATGCCATTGTACCAAGATAGTATGACTGTATAATATAATCTTAGTACAACTTTTATTATTTTCATCTCACTTTGCTACCATCAATAAACTTTTGAACAGAGAGTAAACCAGTAACGGTTTAATGCTTTTATAGATAGATACCTAAGTGATATGTTGCAGCTTTAAGTTGTAGAACAAGATTCAATAACGCAGTTAAGTTAGTTGGTATGTTGTCACCCCGGGCGGCCGATGGTCCTATGTACTGGTAATTTCATACTAACCGCTCCAACTGGATGTGTTTCTGCGTAACGGCGAGGTAGTTACAAGTTACGGCCTACAGACAGACTGTGACTAGGGAATAGATTATATTATTGATGGTAAAACATAATATGTTCTGTTTGCTCCGATGTAAATGGTGTTTTACTATGTTTACTTGTGTACGCTTTAATTTATAAGTCCATCGCGACTGTATTAACGCCATTGTAATTAAAAAATTTATAGGACGTTAATAGCAGGTTCAAAACTGTTCATAGCGTCAATATACATTTTATTGTCTGCATTTTAATTGTCCTTCACCATAGCCTCGGGAACGGCGGCTACATTTGCAGATGTAAGAATTGTCGTTTTTAATTAATTCAACATTTGCTTATCTACTTAATTAATTCGTTTTTGTCCGTGTGTCAGACAGGATGTTGTCACAATTGTCCGGCGGAGGGAACAATGGGAGGGCTGTGGGCAGCCAACCTTGACCCCCCTTGATTGTGTCCTATAAACTTGGGTACCAGCCTTAATATTGTCCTGGGAACGGATATCGCTAAAGGATATCTTGAATTGGCAATTTTTTATGTTAATTTGGAATAAATGGCATGCAGACACTTCGTTTGAGGGTTTCTGGTTCGAAGGTCTGCCGGTCACGGTACACGCAACTCTGACAGGCGTTTTTAAATTATCATGATGTAATTAAGCTATGCATAATTGTAACCGGAACTAACGAATATCAGAAGTAAAAAATATTCGTAATGATGCATCTGCATACTTTTAAAATTTAAACAATTTCAATTCAAGCAGCCTCTCTTACATGTTTGAGGATACATAATTGAATGCACTAGCTAAGCTTACTGAAAATACTTTTTAAAACCTGTTACAATAGTATGTAAGTTTACAAAACACAACTTACAGAATGATACTGCATTGTTATTTGGTTTCATTAGTGACTCATAGATAAAATGAATTTTCATTCGGTTTAATATTCAAATTCATATACATTTTAGGGCTGTCAATCGTTTATAAATATGAAATAACAAAGCATGATTTTTTTTGACAAAATTTTTCAGTCCGGTACGTTATGAGGGCGTCTTTGTGTCGTTTAACGGTAGATTTTTTTTTCAGGATGTAATTACTCCATTACTATAGTTGTTATTTGTGTGCGTGATAATTGTACGCTGTCCTTGAACAACTTTTAACTACTGCCATTAACGACTTGAGATATGGATTTCCGCTCCGGCTGTAACAGTGCGAAAATTACTAAAATTTTGCTAAACAGACGTGTACACGTCCTACTTCGGACGGGTAACATTAAGTGTGCGATGTTTATCGTGATATTTATGGTGACAAACACATTTTATGGCTTTTACGCATTAGACCACTACAAAAAAATAGTTAGCGCCTAGTTCGTACTTACCTGTAGCTGACAAACGCATTTGGACGGTACTTATGTTATATTAGGTTAGGTTAGACTTAGAATTTAAAACTTTTTTGTCGTTCGAAGCATTTAAATTCAAATACTGCGTTTTCGTTAATTAAGGTAAAAAATAGATACAAAATAGAGAAAATAATATGATTACTTTTCTGTAACATTCTTACAAAGTATTTAAACATATTATGTACTTATTTTAATCATTACCGCCGAATCCAATATCAAAATCGGTCCAACATGATAATGTGCTCATAAACTTGGACGAAGCTCAAAACAAACCACATGGTACCGATCGCCAACTGCCAAGCAAAACTTCCAATTCGAGCTGAATCACCTGCAATTACTAAGACAAGCATTAACTCCAAGGCCCGCGTGCATTTTTGTAAACAATGCACCCTTTGTTTTCGATTGCAGCGGCTACATTTGTCCGAGGAAGTAATTTAGCAAAATATTAGGCACGTATTCACTTCGATTTCCGCCGAGGCCGCTGTCCGTTGATAATTTAATATTGGTCCAAACATAAACAACTTACTTAATGAAGTGAACGACTGTATTGTAGACGAACAATTGGTTTCTAAAGCGGGCGCATTTGGAGCGTTCTCGGAAGTAATTTGATACATTTTTGGAGTCCTTACCTTTTTGTTCCGTTATCGGACAGAGGACAATGGTACGACGAAAGTTACTGTTAAACTTGTCGTTAACGTACGTTAAGTTGAACTAAACAAACTCTATTACTTAGTTGTAGCGAGGCTAATTATTCGCAATGTGGCGTGTGTAAGAGCCCCACCTGTCACCATATGCTGAAACGGTTACAAGTTACCCCAAACAATTTATGGTGGGAATAAGTTTAAGAAATAATATATTAAATATAATAAAGTTAAACAGGAAGCGTTGTTGTAAAAAAGCAATTCATGCCGCAAGTTAGTAGGCAAATAGTATAATATAAGACATATAATACTACTTATAATAGTAGTAAATACCACGTGATCAAAATACGATAAAATAATGTAATTTCGGACCCTATCAAAGAACCTTAGAGAATAACTTGGTAAGAAAGCTATTTTTTGAAGATTCAGATCGAAACATAACAGGTTTTACGAAGCACTTTAGATTAAAAAAAATGTAAAGGGAATTAGAAATACTTAGTACAATTTATTCAGCAATATAGACAGTGAAAATATATAATTTTAGTTTGTCGATCGGCGTCAGCGTCCAGACATTATTAGTGAGTGTGGCGTTGGTTATAGATAGTTAGATAGTAGATTATACGCTCGAGGCGTTATTAAATAACGCGTTACCGCGCTTTCTGATTGTGCACCGTTGTGGCGGCCCTAGCGCGCCTCGAGCGGGTGCTACCCACTAGGGCTGCCAAATAAACCAGATTACCGAAAAACGATACGAAGAGGGATTGGTGCATGAACAAACGTGATTAGTATATATAATATCACTGTGAGAAATACATTTTTCGTTTACGTTAAATTAAATTTTCATACTTATTGTACATAGCTACCTTGTATATCTACTTTTGCACGCTTGCTCTGCAAGCGTACCTACTACTCGTCCACGCATGGAAAAATCACAATTAAAGTCTTAGAAACTTTTTGCAATTAGTTTATGTCAAGTTTTACAAAAATTATACAATATTACACGCGCGACATTTAATGAAAGTTTTATTTCGTTATGAAACGAATAACCGGGAAGGCAGCCTCCGACACAGAGCCGCAGATTTAATAATCCGCACGTCCGCAGTATAAGCGGCGCGTACCAACCCTCTGTTCACCGTTAATTAATTTTCAGCTGAACATAATTTTCAGTTTTTTCACAGTTTTTTCGTACTAAATTTGACTATTTATTAACTCGCATACGACACTGCTGGACAGGACGTGTAAAACTGTTACAATTTGATGGCAGCCCTGATGGTAGTGTGGTGATTACAGCGGTGTGGCGATTATGTTTACGGCCTGCCCTAATCACGTGGTCGTACGGTCACCTGGACGCCGGACGCCCGCGCCGGACGCCGGACGGTCCCTCATATACAAATTAAGTCCGAGTTCGATGAGATCGTAAGATAAATTGACTAGCATAGCATGTTTCAAGGTTGGGTGGGGAAATTTGGAGCAATTTTATGGTATGGTAATGTTGTGTTAGTAGATTTTGAAAAGAGATCTAGGAAAGTGCTCAGTGGATTACGAAGGCTACGGTTTATCAGTCATCGAAGAGCTACCTTAGAATCCTGCTAGAAACATCGGAATCCCCACTCGAAATATCAGACATGTCATGAAACCAACACCTCTCGTTCTCTTAAGAGAGCAACCATAACTACTTTCATCTTTAGTATTAGATCTTTCAACTTCAGTAGGTCTTGTAAGTAAGTTATCATATGAGATCTGCCGTGACGCAGTCTTAATTTAATTATTATAATAAACGCTTCGTCGCGGAGTAATCAAGATATCACATGGCGTGTGGAAGGATTTGATGTACGGTATTATTTATTTTCTAGTAGCGGACACTGTAGACAGGCTAATTCGAAATCACAGCTTACACGAATAAGGCTTTGGAGTTGTCATAATTATAACCGGATAATCAATATAACCGTGGATGAAGCCGTGATGTGAAAGACGACCTTGGAGGCTATAGTGACTTACCAGCGAAGAACGGGTAGTGATTCCCAGGTCAGATAATATTTACGTCACATATTCTGTTTTAGGTTTTTTCTTAAATCATGATCTTTCGGTGTTTGATGCAGGTCATACCATACATGACCTAGGGAATCCTCGTAAAGTAAAGAATATAAAAGCTGGTAATTAATAAACTATCATGTATCATCTTAAACAAAATAACACTGGAAAGTCCGTTAAAATCTATAAGCGTACTTAGGAAACGTGGATCGAATAATTGTAAGCAAGTATCGGTTGCTCTCAAACCAAGATTTCTGTAGACAGTTATGTTGATAGAAAATAAGTATATTGCTGCTATTTTGAATTAAGCTTTATTTCTGAGATTTAAGGTTGTGAATCCGATAACCCGAGATACGGCCCGGGCACGCGCAGCCTCGGATACGGAGCGCGTGCGACGGCCCGCGGGGAATGCCTCCGATTAGGGATGTCCTGTTACTGAGCTAATCCAAAATTTCTTCAATATCCATATCCGAAATTCAGAAATAATTTTTTCTAATTAAGTGTAAAGCGCCATTATTATTTTTTTCGCATACTTACCCATTTATTTGCGAAAGCTCTGTTCACTTGTCATAAAAATAATTTTAGTTGAAGTTTTGATTTGAACGTAAGGATTTTTTACTATCCAAACCTAAAATTAAAAATTCAAAAGATGCCGAGTTTAAAATATCCAATTCTTTATGTGTACAAATTACATTTTACTAACGCGTACGGATATAATATGTAAACCGAAAAGAAACACACACTACAACACTGTCTACGATAATCATTAAGTTTCGACGATTGGTGGCATCTCAATGATAATATATGGCCGGGACGTGCCGGATGCTTATGTAATAACCGGCGGAGAGGTATCATTATGGATACGGAACATTTGGGAGGCTGTGTCGCTCCGTGCCATTGTTTTCACTTGGCGTTGACGGCGGAAAGAATGTGGGATACAGGCCGTAGGGATGTTCCTGTCATTGTACCATGATAGAGTTATTGATTTTATAACTTTAGTAGAAGGTAGTGGAAGGAAAAATTACGTACCTACCTACTTAAAATTTAACAAAAGTAGTTATTATGGATTAATTATTTTGAATTTGAATTATTTTTTAATATTTAAATAAAGGTTAAAGCTAGTCTGCTAGGATGTTACTTGAATATGAACTGATCTTAGTAGTGAGAACACCACGTTACATAAATACCGTATACTATTCGCTTCATAACTTAAAATGTATAATTATTTAGAGACAGAAAGCGCGTTTAATTTACCACTAATGTGTTGCCTTCCAACCCGAAACTGCTAACTCGATCGATCACTGAAACCGCCAGACCGTGACCTGTATTAAAAATGGATTCATTTCAGAATAATAGATATAGAATAGAGTAGGATTCTCGTATAATAACATCCATGATGTCATTTGTACTGTGACTTTTTACATTTTCGGCAGACGCATAACGAACTACCGGAGCACGTAGATCCACGATCGACGGTGGTATGAGTTTCGTGGCGACCGTAATTTTAGGTCATTCCCATCGATTGGGGGAGCGCGTCGTGGTCTGCCGGTTTACCAGCGCGTGCGCATAAAGATGAATAAATAATTTTTATAACGATCGAAGCTTTCGAATTTAGCAAACGTTAAGTCCTCACTCTCTATCATCGCGTGCTGGAGCAACATACTCCACGTATGCTCTAGAAAGAACAGTTATGAGGAGGGACCTGTGCTCAGTTGTGGTCAGTTAATGGGTTGAAGCCAAAGTCCCTACTAAGTAATGAAAGATGCAAATTACACTTTCATAATTATTATACGAGAATCAAACCCTGGACCTTTCACGCAGTAAGTAGGTTACTACCAACTGAATTATAAGAAAATCACGGAAAAGCAAGCACTTATCTATTCTTAATGTAGCACCGGTTCAGTACTTGCTGATTATTTTGAATGATGAGGATAATTTTCATCAGCTTTTATTTTGCAAACAAACGTGTTATCAACTCATTAAGTGATACGTCTGAATGTAGCCAAGCAACCGTCTATCTAGAAGGTTTTACCTATCTATAAAAGGGCTAACGACAGAACGTGTGGTGTGAGTAACGTATGTAGATTCGTCGAACCGATTGTTTTAGCAGCGATATGCCGAAAATCGCATTTGTTTTGGCTACGGCTGTTGCTAGCGCGGCTGAGTCACGGCCGGCGCGGCTCGGATCGGGCTTGAACAAAATCGAACGTCGCATCGGTTACTTTAGGATACAATCCCAACTCTATTCCTACGTTTACTAAATTAAAATGTAATATAGTTCTGCAACGAAATTAATTGCAACGTTTGAGAAGATTTAACGCGTTTTAATTGAACTCGGTAAACTCCCGTCCTCACTTCGCTTTATTTAAAAGTGATTTTGATCCGAATAACATAGATTTTTGTTTTCGTTAAACAATCGCATTTTAACAGTTGGCACCCAAATGCGCAGCCGGAACAATATGACTAATTTACAAAAGAATCGAGGACGGGAGACGTTCCATTTTAGGACTTTGAGGAGGCAGTTGTAAACTCAACCGGTTAGTCAATACGAGTAGAATCTAGTGTATTGTCGAGCAGTTGGACCTCGGTTTGTTTGTTTGAGATAACTTTATGAGAATCATTTATCCTGAGTCCCTAGTATCGTATGAAACAATAACGTACTTGTTTTATTGCCACGATCAAATCATTTATTCAAATAAACCTTCATAGAATTCAAGCTACGCGCTCTTATCCATTCTCCATCGGCGCGGCGTCCGTCGCGCGTATAATTTTCGTGCTCAGAATTCGTATTATTCTAATTACCGAATGTTGATCACCGGGGCTGGGCGGGGCGGTAGTAAATCTCCGCTCTCCTAAATCGATTATGGGTATTACTAGCCTAGAGCCTCCTCGCATTGTCTCTGTCTAATGTGGGCCTCTCTTTTTGGACACGGTTCAATGCACTCGGTGCGCGCGCGCATGATAACTTCACGGAATGGGCTTCACGAGCTTTTGTTATTGATAACAGATTGCTCAATGGACGAGGTTCTCCTTATATGTGCTTCGGTGAGGATGTTAAGTATTGGCCATTGTTATCATGTCGATCACTAGATACTGTGAGATCTGAACAGTGCACGATAAACTGATTTCCACCAGTGTCAGCTGGAAGGTTTAGACGCAAACACACACAAAGAGTTTAGACACATACATGTTAATTTTAATAGGATAGATAGCCTTAGCCCTGATCAAAGTTTTCCCTCATCTTATAAAGATAAGTTCCCAATTCATTCCTCCGTCTACATAATGTTTTGTAACATAAAGACCCTTCACCGCATCAGTTACTTCGGCTACAAAAGTTCCGCTTATTATCATGTATATAACTATTTTTTGCCTTATCTGTGTTGTGTGAACGAATGTAGTTTATCCTTTAAATACAGAAATATCAAAGCAGTTGTTAAACAATTGATAACAAACGTTCAGTTTGAACATGAGGTTAAAACATTGATTAAACCGCGCCGTGGTCGTATTTTAGCTACAGTTTAGTGAATGCGCTCTAATTATTAGTTCTAGTCACGCTCGCCAATCTACATATTTTCTCGCTGTCAAACTATCTAGGTGTGCGGTTTTCTACTGAGGGCCTATTGAAATCGAGCCTTTGCTGATTGCTTTTTGAAAACGTGAAGAAAACTCGTGAAGATAAACTTCTGTCTAATCGCGATTGACGATCCTTCATGATAGATCGTTAATTGACGAAAATGCGATATTATTTAGCTTGTAAGGTTACTAAGATCTTTGAAATACAGGGCCATCCCGCTGTTAAGGCATTTAGAACGTATTCATGTTTGTATTCCTACCTAAATGGTGTTTTAATAAGTAGATGTAATGTAGCCAAATGAACATACCATTTTTTAAATCGTAATAACTTTAGTTTTAAATATCTAGTAAGTACACTCATTTTAGCACTACCTACACGCAATTACCTTGTAAAATTCAAAAGCGGCGAATCTCTAGATAGTGTGAGTTTCGCCGTCTATGTATTATCATAATTTTAATGGGGCACGCTCTGATAAATAGCGTCGGTCGAATGTTCACTTTCACACTCGCCGACTATGTTGGTTAAGGTTACGTGGAGGTCGGAAAATGGTAACAGAGGAAGTTGCTTCGTACATCATCGACATTCGTTCTTAGCTGCATGCAGTTCGAGTAGGGATAATTTAGAGAGAAGAGTTTGAAAGTGAAAATCTTTAACTGCTAAAGTAAAAGTTACAGTCAAATGTCTGTGAGGATTGACACGTGTTTCCGATGATAAATTTGGATAAATTAATACTTAAACCGCTCTCGCTTGGTTTCGGTGTGTGAGCGCAAGCTTCCGAGAGACGTGAACCTGATTTTATCTATCTAATTAACAATTTTCGTTTTTCTGTTGAAAATAAATTCATTATAGCCATTAATCTGGTGTCAAACCACTGATGACTTCAATGATGATGTCAAATCACTGAAATGATAATTATTTTTAGCATCCATGAAAAGTAATATAGGGATATAGAGACAGACACGGGAAGATTGGCGGCGAATTGTTAGGCTTGTCACAAATACCGAATGACCACGACCATTCTGCCAAGAGTGCAACGACTTAGAAGAAGAACGATTTTTTTTAATGGAATTAAGATAGCAAACGAGCATGCAACACCACCCTCCGCTGCCGCCCATGACAACTGTAGACTCAATGAGTTTCGTTCTAATTCGGTTACAGATGCGTTGCTACCCCTGAGGACTGAGATGGTCGCCTCTAAAAAAAAGCGTAACCGGCTCCACACCTCCCTATCCGGAACACAATTGTTCTTAAAACAATTATTACCCGGTAGGAATGGTACTAAGCACCGGTGGCGGGCGGTGGCCCTTCCCCGGGTGAGCTCTAGGCCCTACCACCTGCATTACCACATTTAATTAAGGATCAA
>DWJQ01000410.1:0-14630 GCA_018248915.1 Hesperia meskei straton | reverse complement strand
AATAACAAATCCAACCCACGACCTTTGCGGAGTCGTTAACCCTTAGGCTAACGCACACATGCATAACCAAAATCGAGATACATACATGAGCTTAACTTCTGTACTATCCATATTTTGTGATACAGCCTGGTGACAGACGGACAGACGGACGGACAGCGAAGTCTCAGAGGGTCCCGTTTTACCCTTTGGGTACGGAACCCTAAAAAAGGAGGAAGTTCTCAATTCGTCTGTATTTTTTTTCTTCTTATGTGTGTTACCTCATAACTTCGTACTGGGTGAACCGATTTCAATAATTCTTTTGACATTCGAATGCTTATGATTACCGTATAGTTCCATTTTAATTTAAAATTAGAATAAAAAATCAATAATTATGAAAATTATACCACAAACTATACGTTTGCGTAGAAGCGCATAACATTTTTGCCCATGCATTTGGGTCAAAATAAAAACATTGGGTGAAATGGTAATCATAAACCTTTAAAAACCCCCTATTTCATTACTGAATGCGACTGGTTCAAAAAATTGTTTACGCAAGTAAATTAATGTAATAAATCAATTGTTTCTGATGCTAGAGTCACACAATTTGTCTCTCTCTCTCTTCCATGTTTAAAGTGGTTATCTACATACGTACCTGCTGTTTTCTCATAGGTTTATAACAATTCCATTTAGCAAAAAGCCGTACCCCAGGCTATGTGCGAGTCACTGAGAAAATTATGTTCTATTATATAATGTTAGTTACGGTTGTACCGTTTTAATAAAAATAATCTTGGCTGTCGTACGTTGACGTTGTAGTACTGTTCACGGAAAAGAAAAAAGAGAGTTCACTGCGCTATTCACCATCGTTAATATTTGAGTGCTAGCTAGTGCAATCATTTAATTTACGAGCATGACTCTATTCAACGTATCCGCTTATTTATTGAGTAGCAGTAATAAAGTAGAAAGCGTATTTTGTATAATATTAACCCCAAGCATACAAGACTACTTTTCAAATTAACATTAATTTGCTGGTTGTCCTCGAACATATATGTATTTTATAACACGCAGGGTTTTTTAATTGAATGCTGCAATGATTAACCCTTCTGGCCTGTTGAAAGAAATGTAGAGTGTAGGTACAAATATTATTTTTAAAGTATTATGCATTTTTAGGTTGCTATGTTGCGCTATTCATAATCAATTAATTGGGTTATAGTTTTTATGTTTTATTGTATGATGTGAGAGCATTCAACTTGTTCAGGTCAAGATAAGGAAGTCCTACGTCCGACGTCCAAAATCTTAGACTTCATCTCTACTTACCATCAGGTGTGTAATGTAAACTGAATTTATATATATCTATTTAATAAACATATTTATAAGAATTAGGTTTAAAACTGATTAATATTTAACAGATTTCATTCAAATAGGCAAAATAACTTGAAAAACAGCATTTCTTTTCTGTTGATATATTTATGTATTCATCAGCTTCCAATAACGCCGTGTTGTAGAAACGGTACCTTCGACAACACTTACGAACACTAAACGACTTAACATATTTTTTAAATTTAGAGTTTAAAGTTGTCGAAAAATCCTTAGTGCCAGTTAAGGTTTAACGTCAATTGTAAAATTGGTTAGCAAGAAGTCAAACTATACGATATTCTAGTTTATAAATTGAATCTTTTATAATTTTATGTTAGACCATAGAGATTGAAAACATTTTTATCCGCAAAAAGGGAAAGGGAAAAGAATATAAACCTTAATTACTTAGCTACATAATAGTATTCATTTTAACATTAGCCCAAATTAAATACAAAATGAATTAAAGTCCAAGTAGTTAATAATTTAATAGTCACATCCGAAGCAGTGTGCTTTCACCGTACGACAAGTAAATTACCAGGTAAGCAGCATGGCTAATAACGAATTACAAATCAATCCTTCACTTTCCAATACATATCAACTTTCGTAGGGGATGCAGTAAGTGCCGGGTTTTCTTCTGTTTTGCATAAGTGGAGTGCCGTAAGCTTTAAACCTCGGAATCCAGGGACTATGAATAAATCTTCGCAAAACTGTCGGACTGTATTTCAAAATGCACAAATAGAAAAGTTAAAAAAAAATTATTTAACGATCTTTTTTTTATTTTTTTATCTTTGTTGGTAAGTTTGTGACCCCATAACTTCGTGTTGGATAAATCGATTTTGATGATTCTTTATTTCCTCGAAAGCTGGGGCTTTAAGTTAGGTCCCGTAAAAATCCGGTCCGTCACAGTCCGTCAGACGAGTAGTTTATGAGTTATTTTTATGGGACTAAGCCTAAAGCAGCAGTTTTCGATTAAAAAAAGAATGATCAAAATCGGAACTCTAAGTAATAAGATATGAGGTAACATACATACATAAAAATTATTAAAGATAATTCAAGAACTACTAGACAGATGCCGCCTAAACTTATATGAGACCACAATGCAAGTACTACCAGCTTTCAAATAAAAAGAGAATCATAAAAATCTAAACACTCAGTAAAAAGTAAAAAAGTTAAAAACCATAAATACACACTACAAAACATCCTTATACATTATTTAAGTTATTTCGAAACTACTCGTCAGATGACGCTCAACTTTATATGGGACTATACCATAAGTACCAGCTTTCAAGGAAATAAAGAATCATTAAAATCGGGTTTCCCAACACAAAGAAATGGGGTCACAAACTTACCAACAAAGATAAAAAAAAATAAAAAAAAGATCGGTAATTTTTTTTACTTTTCTATTTTTTTTCTATTTATGCATTTTGAAATACAGTCCAACAGTTTTTATGAAGATTAATTCATAGTCCCTGGATTCAGAGGTTTGGCAATGTTATAAAATTATTTTCAGTACATTTTCACAGTATAACCAAAAAATCTTCAAAATACTCAATTTATACCTAATATTGTGAAATATTGAATTAAAATCGGGATTTGAAAAACCCCAAAACCATTAAAATCCTCGTAGCCATATTATGAAGTACGAAAAAAATCAATCACTTTGCAACATTTTGCATAACACTTTCAAACGCCATGCAGAAGTAGGTTTTTGTCCGATTTGTACGTAGCATTTTGCTTCCTTCATCGTGCGTCTCGACTTTGTTATATTGCATAACTTTTTTCGGGTATCTTTAGGATCACACTTTTGAATATATTGCAATAAATCACCTATTTTTAATTACTTTAAATGATAAAAAACCATGACTACCCTTCGACCGTTTACCAAAACCCGCCATACTGTTTGAGCTGTCACGTGCCTCGAATGCCGTGCCGTGATTGGTTCGTTCGTTTTTAGCGGATATTGAAACGAATCAATGCTATTTTAGCGGAGTTTGCAACGAATGTCTATTTTGAAATAAGTTTTTAGAAAGGTTTAAGCAAGTTTTACTGTGAACTGTTTTATTTATTTAGATAACAAGTACATAAGAATTATTTTGCAACCATTAGCTTAATTTTTATAGAATTCCATTTTAGCGGGTTTTGAAACTAGACGCCTCATATCTTGTTTAGTTTATACGTATTTTTTATACCAAATAATTCAATAGAAGGTTTGAAGCAATTTTAATTCGATGAGCTAAGAATTTCTCTGAGTAGTTGAAAGTTGCAGTTATTAAATTGCAAGTAAAAGTTGTTATATTTTTAAGAAGAATAAAAAAGCAATCTTTATAAATATTGTAAGTTCTCCTGAAAAGTGAATACTGTAAGAGAATTAATATTTTCAACGACAACTTTTATTTACTAGCGTTTTAGCTATAGGTACCTACCGACTATACATACATGCATATAATGTTTTTAAAACATCCCTCAGTAATCAATAAAATCAGCAACTATATCCCTAAATGCATCCATACTTCTTGCTAAAATTGGCATTCTTCGTGGACGCCTTTGCTTTATTTTCATGCCCTACACTCATTTGCACCTGAACAATTCGAAATTAGAAAAGATAATTTTATGAGAAATCTTCTCGCCGTCGAAGCCTACCTCCGCTTGAGCATCAAAAAAGTATGTCTTAATTACTACCCGCACCGCTAGTTTCCGAAAACGTTCGTGCTGGAGAGATCTCGCCACATATTCGCGCTCGCGAGTGTATTTTTCAATTGATTACTCATACTCATCCCGCAATGGTTACATGTTACATGACCATTGCTGCAATTGAGACTGGAGAAGTAGTCGAGGCAAGAATAAATAAATAATAAATAACGCTAACACACTTATACCCCCGCAGTAAGTTACTATGTAGGTACCTGTGTCGCGGGTGGCATGGACTACAACTACCGCTACCAACTACTACCTGGTACCTGCTACCAACTAGGCTACAGCCCAGCGGAAATCTCAGGTCAGTGCGTTTGCTTAACCTCAAAACATCCCTAATCCCTACAACCATACGATAATATCGATATTTCTTGCCCATAAGTTACAGTCCATTCTTTAGTAGGTATCCCCCGGCCCAGCGTTCAAAGGTTTGCTCCGCACTAATAGAACAATATTAACTGCAGTATCTGTTCATAATAGACAGACAATTATAGGAAATCGAAACCACAAATCAGATATTAGTCAAGATATTTATTTATTTATCCGCGAAAATGATTAAAAGTGCGGTGTAAAATTGTCTTTGTAATATGTATAATTTTAATATTAACAATTAATAATATAAATAACATATCTATCCATATAATCCGGTTCTGATAGAATCTGTTTACAAGCAGGTAATAAATTAAGTAATTTGTCACACTCTTGATACCCTTGATTCGATATTTTGTTATTACGTATCAATAATAACACTGAGATTATGATCCTTATAATGAGAATTAATTTATTTGCTGTAATTATTTACCACCGTATTGCAAGTTAGGTATTTAGATCAAGGGACTACACAAATGCTCCGTATTTATTTATTAACTGTGTCTAAAAGCTATTTGCTATGTTGGTTGATATTCAAATGAAGTTTTAAAACAAAACAATGTATATTTCAATTCATTCATTAATTGAAATTTCCTTTCATTCTGCTTGTTTCATAAAATGATTGAATATTTTATTCATGATTGCATTGATAATGTTTTGAATTGTATTTAACGTATTTATAATCGGATTTATTAATGACTTGTGCAGATTTTATTATTACTGAAATATTTATTTCGTATTCTAATTGATTACATTCGTTTTATTTATATTATTTTTTTTATCATCAAATCAACCTCTGATAACTCATGTACATATACTATTTAATTTAACAATAAATCATATTGTTTGGGTTCTAGAAGGCTCAGTAATTAAAGAAAATAAAACAATGGTGATATCTAAAAGCTGAGTCTACTGTTCAACAACTGAGTAAAATGAACGTCCAAATCAATATTCATAAGTGTACCACATAAGCTTGTATGGACGCAACAGCCGTTATCTGGCACCAGAACGAAAATTATCTTTTGGAGACATTAGATACTTAAAGTTAACAATGATCTTGAAATAAGGTGTGAACTGTGAATTGCTTGTTTTCTCTATGGCTTCTACGTTAAACTGTAACTGTTGGTGCTTAATAACATTTGCAGGGAATATTCACTAGAACCTACAGAGTTTCTAATTTATCAATTATTCACCAACAGCCTCTCAATGTCCAACTTAATAATGATTACAAAAACTAACATTGAAGAGACAGCTGATGTTACGTTTGGAACAAAGCCGTGGACCGCTTAGAACTTAGAACACATTAGGCCTTATCCAAACAACTGTCGCTGAGTAGTTTGTATGTTCCTTTGTCTATCTGATTTATGTCGCCCCCTACGGCCGCTCGGTGCCGGGCGCTGCGCTCTGGGAGCTCCGCTGCCGGCCTACAATTGCACTACTGTTCGGTTTCCGGGCCCTTTGTGAAGAGTTTCTTGTTCGAGGAAAGCCGTTGGACGCTGCACGTCTTTGTCCAGTACGGCGTAAACAATTGTTGTCATTACAGCATTCCGCCGTAACGTTTTAAATACAGTTCGAGTGATACGACGATTTCAATTGCAAGCAAATTGATTACAAACGTCATGTTGATTTCAAGCATGGAATTCAGCGATTTCTCTTTTTATACACCTACTCACTTCCTATTAACATAATTTTGGTACTCGTAGATAAAATAAAATTAAAAATGTCTGCGTAGAAATTACTGATAGATAATTCCCGCAACACTGCATTAATGTCTAAACCTATGCATGAATGTCATTTCCTATTTTAATTAAACGTTATCTCATTAAGTTCATTTACATAACTGTCATATTGTCATACTTAACTGTCGTATTTGCACATAATATTACATTAATTGTCACATTGTCAATCAATACAGTCATTTATGTGCACATAATGTATTACTGCAAATGTAACAGCAGCCTTGTACCTAATAATTTTAATATATTTCCACGTCAACGTTACATCAACCTCAAAATTTCATGTCAAGCTAATAAAAAATATGGTTCATATCAATTAACACAATAATGACTACATGGGATAATTCAATATAGGTAAAG
This sequence comes from Hesperia meskei straton, assembly GCA_018248915.1. Taxonomy (NCBI): domain Eukaryota; kingdom Metazoa; phylum Arthropoda; class Insecta; order Lepidoptera; family Hesperiidae; genus Hesperia; species Hesperia meskei. The sequence goes on along the minus strand of DWJQ01000410.1, from coordinate 8,142 downwards.
CTTATAAAAAAGTTTATAATGGCCCCACAGATGTTGCTACAATACTTTATTGGAAGTAAAAATAAGTTGTTGACTGATGTGAAGTAGGTTTAACTAAAGCTGTGGTTTAGCTTTGTTTAATTTTATTCCGATATCAGATGCATTTAAGCAATTGCATTTTATGAATTTAGAGCGATGATGACTTTTCGTACCTACATACATACGATACCTAATACTTATGTGAAAATGCTTTGAATGAATTGATAATTCATTAATGATATAAAAACAACATCAGTTTCTCTTTTAATAAGATATACTTACAGTTAATTTAATAAGTATAAATTTAATATTGACCTTGGAAAATAACATTAAAGTTTTCTCTTTGATTTCGGATTAAGTAAACCTTATAAACTATCGGACAGCTATTACCTAGTAGTCTTTGATGTTTTAAATATATATGTAGATTGAGCGTCGCCCTACAATGAAAACAAAAAAAACAAGGCAACAATATCAAGCATGTGTGCTTGCAGGCGATGTTTTACCCGTTCATCTATTGTCTATGTGTGCGTAATGTGCGCGTAATGATATAAAAATTGTGTCTAACAGTAAGCTACAATTTTTTGACACGTTTTTGCGGATTCGATGTTCCATCTAGGTATTTAAAACATCTTTACTAGTAGTATAGTTACAGAGCGTTACAGCACGCAACTACAACATTAGATCTAGGATGTAATCGGCAGTTTATAAAAGTCGATCGCCGTTTGATCAGCGGGCGCAAGTAAATTATATCGCAACGAACGCCAGTATTGATTTGTGAATCCGTAATGAAGAAACACTGGCCCGCAAACATCTCATTGTCTACGGCTTCTACTGCTGTTTATCGTTGATTAATGGCCGACATCGTAAACGGAAGCCAAAATACTGGAAAAAATCAACACGGCACCCCATTAGATAATTACTTCGCGTCTTTGTCGGCGCTTCTAGGAATAGGTTTCACATGATCGCATGCGCTGCGTGAACCCGCATTCGACATGCGCGGGAGTGCGCTTTTACAAAAAATACCGACGATAGTTAGCCATTGAGCCTAAAGCGAATCACGGACAAAAATAATAAAAACATCACAGTCAAAATATATGTTGGCTTTGATGAAAAAATTGTAAAAGAATCGGTGACTTTCTGACGACTGAATCGTCCGAATGCGACGCGCGATCCGGGACTCTAGAACCATACGACTAGGGTTCACAATAGGGAGCAGCGCTTCGATCCTCGGTCCGTTTCATGCGGGGCGTGGCCCGTTTCGAATGGAAACATTTGCCAATATTATCGTGAAAGGACTGAGCAGATGAAATAATTTATTTCCCGATGTCGCTTTGTGTTCAAAACTCGGATCTATTGTGCGTTTTTTGCGGCGGCCGCTTTGCTGCGCAGTGTGGCTCCGACATCTCTATTTATCCCTTTAGGAAAAAGGAGGCCGACAGGAATCATCGCAGAATCGATTCGGCTCTTATTTACCGACGTAAACTGTCCAATTTCCAGTGTCGATGGGAGATCGAGTTAAGGCTTTTTGTCGTCCAGCTTTATGAATTTCTTGACGTGTTTAGTAGATGCGTGTTGACGACAAAAGCATTAGAGTGTCGGTAAGTGATCCGGCGGTTTTGTGCAAGCCGGCGGACAGCTCCGGCCGCTATTGACTTATGATTTACGTTAAATAAATCTTCTAAGTTAAGAAGATTATGTAAAATGTATCGACGTTGAGACTTTTGATCGTTGGCGACTATGTGCTCGTTAATGGGAAACGATGTGTAAACAATGAAGGACTTTCTCACCGCTATTTGAATAAAGGATAAACGCAGCTGTATTTATGTTAAGGAAACCTTAAAACTAATTATCTGTGACTCTTAATCCAAGGTTTAACTGCAGATGCAACTGGATGGTTGGAAAAGTTTTCTACTTTTCTGATGACATTTTTAACATTCTATTATAATGGGTAGGTTCAAAAAGTCTTCCTGAAATTCGGGATTACTGTTTATAGATAGATACGTAAAAGTAAGTGTTTTGTGTTTGATAACATCACACTATGATTCAATAAAATTCATAGATGCTTGGCTGCTAAGGTTGCACGGAAATCACCCACATTCTGAGAAAATGTTCTTTGTCATAATATTGGAACATTTCTTAGTTGTCATTTTGATATTGGCAGATAGAGGATATAGACCAGTCAATCCGACAAATGAAAATGTTGTATTAGACAGTTTATGAGGTTGCAATTTTTGATAAAATATAGAGACCGTTAATTCTAGTCTTGGGGTGTAATTTGCAAAAATTAAAAATAGTTTCGAGATTCGTATGCCCTCCCATCTCGCAACCAAGCCAACCTCCACCACTTGTGGTATACGGTACAACTATCGTGCGTTAACTATAATGCCCAAATATGGCCCATTTAAATCGATCATTACTTTTATAACTACCCTTATAGTATGTGTTATTTGATTTCGACCCCGTTGACGACGCTTTTATTTTACTACTTGTCGTTGCGAAGTCGATTTTTTCTATTAAGATCTTTCTTTAAAAAGAGGATTTTCTCAAAATTGCCGTCGGAATCAGCGTAAATCCCAGAAGCCTTCGAGATGAGCAAGCGATGAGGTGGCGTTAATACTGTCCCGCGGGACAGCATTGTTTAGGTAAAGTTGTTTAGTAAGATACCGCTAATGGATAGACGCTGTCCCCGAGGAGCGACGTCATTTGTCACCACGTACCACTTCACCGCTACCGTTTCATCGTTTACTGGAGAATAAAACCACAAATGTCTATGTACTTATTGTATCTGATGCAGTCCAAAACGCTCGACTGTGTAGGAACAACTACGTAGAATGAAGTCTCATGTATTTTTCAATTGTTCGACGGCTTCGTGGTAACTTTTGGATATTATTTACAATTTATAAGTACCTACCAATTACATTATGGGTCGATTCAGACATATCAGTGAAGTCTCAGTTCCAACACAGTACCTACCGGCAAATCTTTCATACATATTGCATCGACACGTCTGTGTCAGTGCTGACAATGCCGAAAATGTATGAAAGATTTGCCGGAACATCATGAGATCCATGCCCAGCCGTGGAAAGTTATTAGTTGTAGTATATTGAAGATAATCATGTAATATGCACCTACTGAGATATACGGAATGTTAGCTAAATCTTCAAATTATTTTACGTTCAGATTATGTAGTTAGTTGCTCGGAGCCCGTTGATGTCTTTGTCACCAAGCGATAAACAACAAGGTAAATAAATATCGACTGTATTTTAATTTTCTACTGAAAAAATAAATTTAATCTGAATGTACAGTGCCTGACTATAGCCGAGTTAATAGAGAACCTATCGACCTACCTAACCTAGACGTTTACCGAATTCGTGTGTCTTGGGTATTTGTGATGACCTTATTTACGTTTATGACTTTTAAACTTTCTATTTCTTTGCGTAAATGATAGCAATACAATTCTGTGTACTTAATAAATAAGTAATAAATTATTAAAAGTTTTGTAATCTTGGTCGAAGAGTTTATAATTAAATGCACGAAAAATCGTTTTATACATCAAAATTTTTCGTACAATAGCAATTATAAACAGTGACGAGATAAAAGTAGAACAGAACACGTTTTACGCATTTTAACTGTTCCTCGAAGAGATGTTTCACTGATTACTTGGGGTTTGGCCACATTTCTGTAATTGTTTACATCGCTTGTGGTTTCTATAAAAACTGGGCCGTGGCGAATCGCCGCCGCGGCCTTCATCGACCACCAATTCTTACCACTGCGCCCCACTGTTCGCGCACACCACATTATGCGCCGGCATTGTCTTCCAACGAGCTCTAAGCATCGTTTATTACTTGAATACCACTCGTCATCGCAGTTTTCAATGGCGTAATGTACCATCATCGGTTTACGACCACATTCAGACCGCACCGTGACCGAGCGGCCGCATGGGGTCCGCTTCAGAAACAATCACTTTATTTATTGTTTTACGGCTCCCATATAACTTCGACGCCGATGAATGAGAGGCCAATAATTTCGAAAATGCACCCGCAATAAAACTATCATGGCCGGCCGGGAAAGCAAAAAGTGCAACGGGAATTGAATAGATTTGGCACGCTCGGTCCCGATCCCGGCTTTATCCCGCGTGATGGATGTGCGGAAGTCAAATTCGAGTTACAACTTAATAATAACGATAAACACCGGTCCCCCGTTTAAATGTATGTTTCGCAACATTACGCCGGCCATTTTACCGAGCGCTTGTACAAATGGATTAGCGGGTTGTTTGACAAACTTATTTGTGGCCCTGACTTTGATCAATCGGTAGCTGCTATGTAAATATGTAACGCCAAACAAGCGACGCAAGTAACAAAGGTATAATTTTAAGCTATATTTATCTATTATTTAAGCAGACAAAGTTTTATATTGGTAATGCCTTTTTCTAATATTGAATCCACGTACGATTGTATTTTTTTAATAGTTGACACCAAATAGTTGAATTGTAACGGCTACCTTGGTGTAGGAACCTGTTTATAATTTAATAAATTTAATAATTATTTTCGTCGCCAAAAATAAGGCAAATATAAATGATACCAATAAGATCCTTTATTGTAAAAAAGTCATCTTTTAAGTTTATTTTATGGCATTTTAAGGTTAGGATTATTTTACGCACGTTGTCGCACGGTGCGGTGCGATGCGGTAACAAACAATAACAAACTGTAACACGCAGATGTCATGCGCTTATTATTAATAATGGTAACGCCGACGTTTACCACAATAACCGCTATTGCAATAACAAACACGTCTGTATGATAAATGATAATATTTTATGGCATTCGCCCTCGATATGTGACGCTTATGTCTTCATTCTCGCAGACATTGTTTTCGTTGTCACCGTGAAAGTGTCAGTGTTGCTTGCGAATAAAGTTTAATTTGCTCTGTTCAGGGTAGAAGCCGTTAAGGATTTGTACGTGGGGTACAAATCGTATTGATGGTGTTCAATCGTACGTAGCAAATTGTCGATATTCGTCATTAGCGGCGCGTTTTGCCGCCCGCGGCCGCGCAGCGTTGCCCGCACTAATGCACTCTGTGCCGACTTTTTAAACTCAGTCGAGTGTGTCGTCGGTTTTGTGTGAAAGGTCCTTTGTAGCATAAAGTTCTTACACACATTTTTTGTGTAGAACCTTCGATTTCGAATAGATTCCTTGAGAGCGTTTTATTAAAGTGGTTGAGTTATTAGATGTTCTTTACGATACCATCTTATAAACACATAATTTCATTTTCACATTTGTGCTAAAATGATTTTTGCTTACATTGCTTTAAGTTTTATACCAGATGAATATACTTACATGCATAAACTTCTGAACATCTTGGAAATCCTACAGCCATCTCGAATTTTCACAAAAGAAGGGAAGGAAAACATCGCAAGGTAACCTGCACACTTAGAAGTACATACCTACTCCATAATTTTCTAAAAGGTGTTTAGTTTGCTAATTCGTATTTGGCCAACTTGGTGGAAGAAGGTTCGAACTCCTCTCATCGTGAGCGTAGACTCTAGCCCAGCAGCAGGACAGCAGAAGGCAGTCCCTACTTAAGTTACTGTTCAAGCAAAATCAACATAAACAAATTCCGTCCACTTCGACCAGATTCATATTCCCGACATACCTACCTATTACAATACATACCGTGTTAGAGTCTTGGAAAATTACAGGTACGTACTATGTGATTAATGTTTCCCGTTTTCCTTTGCTCTGATTATTATTTTCCTAAATTAAATTTAAAAAAGTTATCTGAATCTCAACACCACTATTGTTTCAATCACGTTCAAAGTATTTCAATTTGATATACATAAGTGCTTTTAGATAAGCGAGGGCAGCCTAAACAAGTGGAGTGTTGGATTAACTATGTTCATAATATAAACAGTCTGGCGATGCGGATACACGACCGTGCATTAGGGCCAAGGTCGGCTGCCAGCGGCTCTCAAACTGCACTGGCGCGTAGGTTTGGTGAAGACACAGCGAGGTTATAGACGAAACCAAGTTGGAAGTTTATATGCAGCAAGAGTAAAGTTGTAAAGTGGGGATAGAATAGACCCCTGAGGAACTCCGGCATTGGTTGACAACTAAACATTGATTTTGAATAATTATCGACAGTGACTCGGAAATATCATTAGTTTAAAATGTCCTTTAGCACTTTTCGTTGTAATTACTTCCCAATAGCAAGGGTAGATTCGTTTATACCTGTTTTTCCGATAACATATCTATGTACGCAGCCATCGAGAACAACAATTCTTCTGCTCGGGACTGGTCATACCAGAAGGAATGACATGCTAGTATGACCACCGGGTAATGTGATCTATGGTCCGTCAGATTGAGGTCCGCGTACACAGTAGCTCTGTAACGGCTCACTCTAGCGACAGGCCCTTTGATGAGCCGCTCGCGGGGTGCCCAGACATAACAACCTCGTGCTGAAATAACACAACACTTTTTGTGTGTTTGCACGTCCGAGCGATCGCGCTTGCCCGCTCGCCTTCCTCTGCCCGAATATCATCGGAAATGGGATTAGAACTTTAACTCGCAAAACAAAACTTTATTGTTTTTATAGAACTGTAAAAATATACGTAAATTTTTAATAAAAGCATACTTACTATTCTCGTATTTATTACTCTCGCATTTACCATTTAATACTTTCATAATACCTTGGATTGGACTAAACTTTGGCTTTCCTGATTATAATTCGAACATTTTGAACACAATCTCTATTTAATGATATCCAAACACTAAGATATGTGTTGTGACTAATTAAAGATCCAACTTTTATTTTTCTACACACAAGATTTCTAACCATCAGTTACCCTGATACCCAAAATCAAACAGCTGCCCTCTCATGTGTATCAGTTAATAAATACAGAGTAGTTGTACCAATATTATCCATAAACACTAGCGACTGTCCTCCCGGGGCAAGCTTCCCCCTGGCCAAACTTTTGACACAGTTTAAATCAAGCCAAATAGAATGCAATAAACATGGCAATAAAATCGGAATTACATTGTTCGTAGGGTAGTGTATAAACAAAGCGCTTTTAAAAATTGTGGGAACACGAGATTTCTCAATTCGATCAGGGGTTTGGTTGACGTTGGAGTTTAATCGTTGGTAAGGAAATCGGTTAACTATACTGTGTAAGTAAATTTTGGTTACAAGCTAAATTGAATTGTCAGCACAGGTAATAAATGTGTTTTTAGCGGGCCGGGGCAATACCATATTTTAGGCGACTTAAGTATGACATAGGTAATTAAAATTATTTTCAATCATAGCTTTTATAATATGTGAGCGATATTTATCTATATGAATTGTACAATATTTTTTATTACAATTATTATGAGTTGAATTAACACATTTTTTAAATTTAAAATTTAAATATTGATTTTGTAATTTTTTTCTGACCTACAGGATATAACTTTATAGGAACAGAATGCACGAAGCTTATGAATACCAAGCGCTTAACTTAATACTGATCATATTGTTACGCCATTTTATTAATATTGACCTACCTAATATATAAGCAATTCCTCCCTAACACAAACAGCGCAAACAAAATTAGAACAGCTGAAAGCAAGATGTCAAAGTTGCGCCGTTTAGTGAGCCGTTGACAGGTTAACACGTGTCTCGGACGTTTCTTGTATTGGAATTGTTTTATCAGCACAATTATCGCATGATTTATTGGTGGCGCTGATGCCACCCAGGAGACGGCCTGCCCAGATAAGGTGCGGTGCGGGGATTTCGCTAAGTGTTCGGGGCAGATCTTAAAACGGCACTCAAGTCCAGCAGGGATCGGTAGGACGACACATAAGACTAATAAACCTTTCAGACGTACAAATTCTGATATTTGTTTATAATGGTCGAGCAGTGTGTAGCTACAACATCCGCGGATCTCTTGCAGGGCAGTGTTCGACCATCAAAACTGTTGATCGAATCACGTAGCATATTATGAAGTTGTGGTGCACCACTAACTTACATTGTGTAAAATATACCTTTGTACAACCATACTGGAGTCAAGGGACTTTAACTCATAGATATTCCTACCTATTCTGTTTCATCTTCATTTCGTTTTAGTCTTAATAATAATTTTAATAATAATCT
>DWJQ01000409.1:0-14631 GCA_018248915.1 Hesperia meskei straton | reverse complement strand
AAATTTCCGTACCGGGCCTCATAACTCAAATCGTTTCTTAAGGAGTAAACTCCAAAAATACTTTCAAAGTTCTGCCACCCTAGTACTTAAATACCTAATAAATATTATACTCTTATAGGAAACTTGCACCGGAAGGCTGCCTTTCAAAATGTCTGGGTTAACTTACTGATATTATAATATGTCATCCAAAACAAAAACGAAATACAGTCCTCCTTAGTGCTACAAAACACAAGGGAGTCTCATAATTTGATCAAAGAATTTGTTACACGCTATTGACACTAATAATCTAGTCCCATAGGTCACTTCACTTTAAGATTCAAGTGTCCTGTAGGTCAAAAACACTTCATTCTAAACTTTTTTGGCAACGGAACCCCTTTGCAATGTAAAATTCGCGGGAGCCCTACAATATTCCACAATTTTGTTATAATATAGTTTTAAGCAACTAATAAAAAGAAAACTGAAACAAGTAGAATACACTACTAATACTATTTCAGTTTTTTAGTTCATATACTTCACAGTAAATTGAATTATGTAGACAGACTTGGATCCTCTGTATCACACAAAAAAAGGTCAGTTTCAAACTCCAAAACCTCACAATCACTAGTCTCCACATCACTCACAAGCCGTCTCACGTTACAAGTCTTCACTTCAATCAGCTCACTTCACAACCCGGTCCGATACGTGACAGCCCTAGCGAGCCAGCTAGTGACGTGCGTGAGGGCTACGATAGCAGCGATGGTCGATAGCGCCTGCACACTGAACACTAGCGCCACGAAGTCGTATAGCAGTTTGGGCGAGAACACCGTCCACACAAACAGGTGGCGGCGGAATAACAACGCGATGACGCAGTACCACGTCACTTGGTACACCCGGTGTAGGGCTATCAGGTTCGTCGCGCGCCACACTACTTCTAGGTACCTGTGAATGGAATCATTTTAAATTTCGAAGTTGGAAAACGACGTGAATGTAGTTTGTTTCATTCAAAGTTTAACAACGACGTTCAAAAAACACGTGTTTATTTAATTCAAAATTCGAAGAAAAAACTTATTTTATTTCATAAAAATTAGTACATAAAATACAGGTACAATAAAATAAAGAATAAATTCCCAAGTCCAAATATTAAATGTTTATTTTCTTCAAGACGGTTTCAATACGCTGAAACGACGCTGAACGAATGAATGAATATATACCGGAATTACTGAATATAGCATTGCCCCCAGCTTAAACCCTTTTTTATATAGAACTAAGGTAGCAAACAAGCATGCCGCGCCATCCTAATTACTTCTGCTCACAGTTCAATTACTTCCGACATTTAAAATTTCACCATCAATCTATAATGCACCTTATCACAGAGACTGAAAGCCGACATTTGTGTGCAATGTAACTAGAACAATTTCCGCAGCCTCACCTCTTCCAATCCCCATACCGCGCGGCGAGCCGGCAGTAGAGCGCGGCGCCGGCGAGCGCGGGCGCGGCGTACGCGTGCAGCCCCATGCGGACCGCTACGGCCGCCGCGTCGTACTCGCGCAGCCCCACGTAGCCCGCGCCCAGGTCCACTGACGCCAGGCTGTTCGAGTTGCCCTGGACCGAGAGGTTACTGGATACAATTTCTTTCTTATCGGCGTACGAAATACATTCAATGTGTACGTACCCTCATCATAGTAAAATGTGTATAATCCGCGACGATTAACTTTGAAATCATAAGTTACAAATTCTTCTAATGATTTTTCCAAAATGTCATCATGATTATGACTACATTTGGAGGCACGGAAATACAATCTAAACTCAACCGAAACAATCAAGAAATAAAGGTCAAAATTGAATGATTTCGTTTTAGTTTGTCTGTTGCCGAGTCGCCATAGTATGCGCCGACTGCTACAGTGTTTTATAAAAAACATCGCTTTACCTGATAAAAGAAGAACAGCGATCCAATCCAGATATGAGCCAACGTCTGGCCTATCACATCTGCTACATCGGTCTGCCTGGATTCCCTAGCATCCAGCAATTTATGGTCCAAACACCGGATTGTCAACACGCTGGTAAAGTATATACTGGGCACCATTATCACATTATGTGGCCTCATGAGCAGAATCACTATCAACATCAGATGATTGTACATTATGTGAGAGATGGACCGAGCAAGATTCAATTTCACCTCCTCCAAGTTCCAAGGCTCTTCCATCTTATCATAGAAGTAATCTTCGGTCTTCGATTTGGGCTTAATGTACTCAAAGTTCGTCATACTCGCAGTCTGAAGAGACGGTTTGAACCTACACCTCTTGAATATGTTCGTGTAAGTCAGTATTTCGAAGAGGACTTGAGCGAAGAGGATAGCCCAGAATACATTGACTATGTTGACGGGGTCCCAAGTGTGGATGTCGTTGATGGGGTATAGGGCTCCGGTGGCGACCCTGTAGCACAGGATGCAGCCCCCGGCGGCTGCGGTTAGCGCTGTGTGGATGTGCATTATATTGTTCATGTAGCTCAGGTTCTTGATACATATGCCCAGGGTGGCTAACGTACCTGAAGCAATAAGAAAATGGATTAAATTTGCAACATTATATAAATCAATAATGTAGCATATATGATTTAACAAATTTATTATTTATATTAACATTCACTATGCTGTCCTTACCGGCAAGGAGATGAATCTGTAGATATCTGTAATTCTCCGGAGCGTTCAGCCAGTCCGCCGTATCGGGCAAGAAAAGCCAGCGGTCACCTGTTTGATTCATCGTTCGTAAGTACCTGTAAAACAATACATCGTGTACGTAACGACGCACTACACAGAGCGAGTGTGGATTTTGTTACGATTATTTTTCGGTTTTCACAATACATAGTGGTAAGCTTTAGTGCTCTAGTTTTGTATTTCAATCGGTTCATAAATGAAAAAGTTATCAGTTTAGAGAATCGCGCCTAATAATTCCCGAATGTGGCTACTAAGCGACTAGTTTCTCGATGCGAGACGTTACAGTCACTCGTTATTAAATAAAGCAGTCACCTATGTAAAGCGATGAGCAGCACCCAGCGCGGTACTAACACGAAGCCCGCGTTAAACATCCTCTGCATGAGCCTCGGTTTATCCTGCACCTCCGTGGCACCCGTCAGCCACTTGCTCGAGTACGTCACGAACGCTACCAGTGTACGCATCAGGATGAAAAACATCAGCGTATTCCAGAAGTAATACCATGTCATATGCTCCTCTTCTATAAAGCTCGTCCCAAAGAACGACACAGCATGGAATAACGAGCCTATAATTAGGAGATAATCGATCGCATTCAACTCTCTTAGCAGCGAGAGATCCTTTGTCTTTTCCACGGCGGTTTTGATGATGAAGTAGCAAGTGGTGACACCGAGGCAGGTGACCCCGAAGGCGAGGGCCCAGAGAGGGTGGAGCGAGCAGAACTGGCTGTCGGTCTCGCTGATGAGGCAGGCGAGGGAGAGGGCGGCGGCCGTGAGGAGGAGGACCACGGTGAAGGCCACCACCTTGCCCATGGTGGTGGGGCGGTGGCGCAGTGGAACGCTGGCCCGACGACTGCCCTCTGGCTGCATCGAGTACAGTGTTATCACCACTAATGCTGCTGTTATCTGTGAACAATACAACAGAATTGTAATACTGTCAATCTTTTTTCATTTTCTTCTTTAAAATTTAGTAAAGAAGCTTTTGATTGAGAATTGGTATCGTAGATTTCATTATGGACGTTCGCAGGTGGCAACAGGCAGCCACTTCCCACATAGTGGAGTTCGGATAAATTACCTGTCGTAGTTGTATCTTTTAAACATTTTGTTGTTCAAGAGTTGGGTACGCTTATGCCACGAACTGCTGGTATTAAGGCTATGCTGATAGAACTGGTTAACGATGCCGCCCGCGTGCGGTGCCCTGCTGCACGGCGGCTCGCACAGCACTCACCGAGTACAGCAGCACTGTGGCGGTCAGCAGCGCGAACAGGTCGAAGTGCACGGCGGAGCCGGCCAGCAGGCGCCCGGTCTCGTGTAGGGTGGTCTGGTAGAACTCGCGCGCGATGTTAGCCGCGCTCGGCTGCCCCGTCGCCAGGTAGTGCCCGAACTGTTTCTCCGCGCGCTCGAACGTCGCGTAGTACTCTGTGGAGTAAAATGAAATTAAACAGAAATGTTTTAAATAATGCTCGTTGTCACGTGAGCTCAAATAGCTGTCAAAGCGCATGACGTCATGAACTGCGAAATGGTAAATAGCAGACATTGTCAGAGGATTTTCGGTAGGTTTTGACAGGTCGATATACAATAGACCACCACACCACCGTACCGGCATCGCGGCTCCCCAGCCGGCGCACGTTCTGCGCGGCGACCACGTGCAGCAGGTACAGGTGCTGGCGCGGGTCGGCGGGCAGCAGCGAGGGCAGCGGCGCGCCCGCGCTGTCCGCCGGCAGCGCCACGTTCAGCAGCCACGCGATCGTCGGCGCCAGGTCCACTTGGGAGATCGCCGGGCCGGGGCCTAGTCTGGAGGGATACGGTGGCTTGTTAATACCATAACTTCTTAACGACGGTTAAAAAATAAAAAATGCATTTTATTTACACCAAGAATTTGTAAAAGTAATTATGTATGCAAAATCACCAAATATCACCAAAATAATACACACGCTTTTATAATGCAATCTTTGAGGAGTTCATTTGCTTTAGGCCAACCCTGAGCGTAGTTTACAGTCATACACTTGTCATACATACTTGTAGGGGCACAAGCTGTCTCCGGTGCGGGCGACGACGAGAGGGACGAGCACCTCAGCGGGGGACGACCCCCCGTGGCCCCCCGCGTCCCGCATGCCGTGGTCCCCGCACACCATCAGCACGCCCGTGCGATCCTGAACATACGAACAACACATTAATAAGATCCACGACAATAAAACAAACATTTAGATGTACGCTTAATATCTAGCCGAGAATCGAACCCGGTTCTCTCGTGTTACAGGCAATGTCGCCAGCTTCGGCGTGATTTCATTTTAATCGAATCCTACACAAATTCCAGCTTTCAGCCCCTGGGATTAAGGTACATTTCAGATTGACAGGGAGAATATAAAACGTCGTAGGTAAATTTTGCTTGCATGCTAAATTGAACTGTGAGCATTCATTAAATATATTTAGCGGGATGTTACATAAAATACCATACCCATTTCTGCATAGTATGATTAAATCTTCTTCACAATCTTGTCCATCTCGAGCGGCTTCGGTTATTCGGTTTGATCTTGTGCCCAATGTGATCCAGCCCGAGGTAGTGCAGCACCAGGAAGTCGAACGACCACATGACATACATTCACTACAAGTTATAAACATAATAACAAACACCATACCCATTTCTGCATAGCATGATAAATCTTCTTCACGATCTCGTCCATCTCTATCAACTTCGGTTTAATCTTGGGGCTCTGCGCGCCCTCTAGGTGCCCAATGTGGTCCAGCCCGAGGTAGTGCAGCACCAGGAAGTCGAACGACGGCTTGTTGTGCTCGTCCGGCGCTAGCACCGCGTCCAGGTGGCGCGTCACGTTGTCGTCTACCTGGCGACGGATGGCACGTTTTTGGGTTTTACTAGGCTTTTGCGGTTCAAATTGACTTCAACAGCGAGTAGTAGAGGTAACTGAAACACTACTCGTCAGATGTCACTCTTTAAATGGTACTACATAGTAAGCATCAAATAAAATAAGAATGTCAAGAACTTAACGCAACTTGCTTGTCGTGTGTTCCCTTTTAAATATGAACAAAATCTGAAGAGTAATTTTTGAGTTGTCTTTAAACCGACTGCAACATCGACAAGATGTTTTTTCATTACACGCTATTTACAATGGAATGAACTGATTAAATATACATTCAAAAATAGAACAATTCCCATCCCCCACCAACCTCATTATGATCAGTTGATCAGTAATAAAGAACAAGCTGATCCCGTCGTGCTCCGACCATAGTCCTAAACGTTAATTAAAAAAAAGAACAACTCCGACCAACTTCAGTATGATCAGTGACAAAGAACGGCGTGGTCCCGTTTTGCTCGAACCAGAGCCCGGGGAACAGCCGCAGCCACATGTCTGTCGCCACGTCCGCAACCGTTGACACGGAACGAATACATACATATTAAAAAAAAAGAACAGCTCCCATCCCCCACCAACCTCAGTATGATCAGTGACAAAGAACGACGTCGTCCCATCATGCTCCGACCATAACCCTGGGAACAGGCGCAGCCACGTGTCGTCGCCGTACAGCACGGAGCGCCGGCCGCGCGCCGCCGCCGCGCGCAGCACGCTGTCGCCGCGCACCGCGGGCGCTCCGAAGTTCAGCGCTACGTCCGCGAACGTTGACACGCTGCCTGTCATCATCGCCTGCGGAGGTAGTGACGTCTTGAGATGATTTAGTAGGGTGTTAAGTTAAAATTATGAAGCAGGCCAGACAATGAAATATAGAGCACGTAATGAAACTATGTTACAGTAATGGAACATAATTATATGTTAGAAATGATGAAACTGTAAAGTATGAAAATTATGAGACACTGGTAAAATAATGACACCGTTTTAATAATGAAACACAAGTTAGCATTTGTGCAAACCAGAACAAAATAAAAAGGTACCCAAGCAAATTTAACAAGAACAACATGCAAAAGCAAAATTTGTACGTAAGTTTCATATTAGATTTTGCTAAATAAAAAAATACTAATATGAACGTCACAGGTAAACTAATAATCTTGCTACCGCCACCTTTGCATACAGAAGCAGCTCATTGTCAAAAAAAACTTGATGAATGAGTTGTAACGTAAGATAGCATTAATAGCATAATATGAACTTAGCTTCCTCTATACTCTACACCCAAAGCTGTGACCGATGCTTATGCAGTAGGTATAAGAGTATAATCAAGACCAGAACGGGTGGTCCAATTATCATTGTGAGGCGATAATATTTTACATTATACAAGCGAACTCAAATTAATTTGAGTCTTGAGTAGGAAGGCTGCTAAATAGCCTATAAACAATGTGTTTTTCGTTGCGTTCTTTAAATTACATTACAATGTAAACATACTTCCTATGCGCGTTATAATTACCGGGGCCTCGCCACTTCGTCGTGATTAGAATCGCGCGTGCAATGATCCTAATCTAACGATTTCCTGACATGCATCGCATTGATACTTTCAATACCATATACCATAAATAAATTGATTCAGTTTTGTAGCAAAATATTCATAACTAGCTCCCGCCCGCAGGCTTCGCCCGCGTGGAATTCGTTTAGACTTCACCCCCCCATTTCACGCCCTTCGGGGTGGAATTTCCAAAAACCCTCTCTTACTGCTCCCCTACACTCCCCAAGGAACATACATGCCAAATTCCAGCTTCTTCCGTTCAATAGTTTCAGCTGTGCGTTGTCTGTCAGTCAACCACTCAATAACGCAAGAGTTTTATATAATATAGATGATGGTTTACAACTAGGAAAATTATTAATCTTTCAATGTTGCAAGACTGAGTGGATAACGGCGATTTTAAGCGGAAATAAATTATCGATAATAAATTAAGTGAAACAAAACGGAAAACGGTTCAGTATAAAACATTATTCATAGTGATAATATCTGTGAATTAAAAAGTTAGTAATTCTTGTGAATCAAAGCATTATTATTTTAAGACATATTCGGCTACCATAAAATTTCGCATCGCCCCAATTAAAATTAAAACTAGCAAAACTGTAATTAACTCCGAAATAGGGGAAATTATTTGAATAGTTATAAATTAAAAATCTATCAATCAATCTTTAACCTGATCGTATTTATTATTGGACAATGTAGGTCAGTTGGATAATGTAAGAAAGGAGTATTCATGTGTAACTGTGATGTTCCTACATTGCATAAATGAGTAATAGGATCTTGAGAGAAACCTTCACGCAATACTATCTCATATTACACATTCCAATTAAATAATATTCAGTAATAAAGTTATATGTACTCTTAAGTTATGTGAACACAGATAATCTAAATTATAAAAAAGGAGTTGGAAGTTTTTAAGAACATGTAAGTATGTGTCTTACTATTAATGTTATTGAAATATAAATAAGGATTAGCACTGAATAGGCAGGAAAAATATAATTTTTAAATTTTTTATAAAATGTTTGAAACGCAACCCCAAGCTTACTACAATGCATTATAGTCAAAATAAATCATTTAAGCCATTTAAAGATTTGTGTAAATGCATAAACAAAATGACAAACCAACCAACTAATATAAAAATCATAGTACTGTGGTTAAATGCATTAATTCCTAATACATAATATTAATAACTTCCATACAGAAACATCAGACAGTTGTTTAGTGTATAATGTATATTGATGTAGAAATGATGAAACACACAATATAAATCTACGCAAGCAGCAACATAACAAATGTACAACACCAAAGAAAAAACTTTGTTTATAAAAAGATATTCCATACCATTGCCACAGTATGCATAGGATATAAAATATAAATGAAATAACAAAATTAATTAATCATTAAGTCAGCTGCATAAAAAGAATTTTTTCAACCAAATTTAAATATTAAACACACAAAAACTATTAATAAATATATATTTACTTCATAGGTAAATAATTAAGTAAGTTTTTTCCTTGGATTGAAAAGCAAATAAAATATTGTGCTGTCTATACATGCATATAATGCATAACCCACTAAGACAATGAATCATTAAACGGATTCTAAAATTAAAACATTCGTAATAATTAATTGCAAATAACCTCTTCCCCTTTTAACATTTTTAAATTAAATTATGAAAATATTAGTGGGTTATTAACATTAAGGGCATTATATGGACAGCACAGAACTTTTATGCATTATGTATAAAAAGTGTCACTTGCAAAAATATCCCGCCAGAAGTTTATGGTGCGTCTCCACTGTGCTTTTTCCTTCTTTCTCTCTGGGGACTGCATGTAATATACAATGTAACATTAATATTGTCCAAACTTTACTCAAAACTCATGAACAAAAATTTTTCTTTGGTACTGTAACATTTCCTAGTTTATGTTCATTAAGGGTCAACTCACACCAAGACTCGACGCGACGCTGCGCGCAGTCTTTCAAAGAGCGGCTCAAAATAGAATTTTCTACACAAAAAGATACACATTTTATTGTGACAATTCAGAATACGTTGCTTCATGCAGCGCTGCGTCTCGTGACGCTTCGCGGCGTAGCGCGGTGCATCGCTACGCAGCCGTGCATCGTCGGTACGCGCGGCGTGCAAGATTGCCTACTTTTACGATGCACCTCGCGCCATTGAGATGCGTCTCGCGGCGACGCGCGGCGCAGCGCGAAATCACTGGCCTCTTCCAGTATTGTTGCGTCGCGTCGCGTCTCGGTGTGAGCTGACCCTTATTCGTGCAATTACTGTATTTTTGTAAATTATGAATAATCTAGATTTTACATGTAATTGATACATACATCCGTTTAAGGACTTCTTTTGTACGATTAAGTGTATAAAAATGGCCATTGACTATATTCAGTTAAACAAGAACAGGATAGACTTGAAAACTCGATTTAAAAGCTCTTTAAGTATATTGATATTACAAAAAATCGGTTGCAAATTTTCTTTATCGGTCATAACATCGTGAAGTTTGCTTTAATGAAAGTGAAAAGAGTATTAAGAAATTGTAAAATGTTTCTCAAGGCGTTATACTTTCAATGTGCCACTCAAATGCAATTTAAAATCCAATAAAATACTTCACAGTAGGGGAATCTGTTGTACCTCGGTGAGTTTCTTTAATTTTGTTTAAAAAATAATGGCGCTATCTGTCTATCTAGTGTACATTAAAGACCATTCAATTGGCTATATATGTATTTCATTGTAAAGCGTTATTTTCAAAAATCCGGGACCATTACCCATTTGAAAAAATTGAGATTTTTCTAGGTACAACAACGTAAAGGTACAACACTACATCCCCTAAGATTAATATAAGTAGGTACTATTTTATTTAATCACGAAATTATTTTTTTTGGTCTAATTAAACATAGGTTCATCAGAAATTCTTAGTTGTTTTATTTGCTATTAAGTATTTCAATTATAATTAAATAATCATAAAGTACTTACTAAAATTATTATACATATTTAATTAAATACAATTACTGAATACAAACAATAATAATAAAATAGTTCATCTAACAGTATCTAAAAATAAATGTGACAAATTAATTTAAGGCAAGTATACCTAAATGGTAACTATTAATTTATGTAGTGTTTCATTCTATTTCGTATATATGTATATGTAAATCAAGTCTTTGCAGTCTATTTAGATCTATTTTAAGGAAACGTAAAATTAAAATATAAAATCAATACCTAGCGTACAGCTTTTCAATAATACTACCACTAACGAAGATGCAGTTTTAATCCACAAAAATTGAGAAATTCATGTCATTAATGGTTTGAATATAAAGGTTTATACCTAATAAACCTACATGGATAATAAACATTTTATTTTTATCTTATCGGATACCATCATTACGGGCCTACGCAGATCGGGACGGCATGGCAAGGGATCTTACCGTCAGTCAGCGGCCAGCATAGATTAATTTATGTATATACGGCGGCCAGCACTCACCGCTGCCTACCACAGTATGCCACGGCATTCCGCGGCGCGTCTTTCAATACCGTGCAATGAAATCCCTTTTGATGCCACGGCATCATTTTGAAGCATAGCAATTTACGTTTTATTTCTACATCAACGACCCGAATGGCGCAATGGTTAACACGCCGATCGCTGTTTCGACCTGGGGTTGATCCCCAGCGAGGCGGCAATTTGAATGATGAGTTTAAATTTCCGTTCTGGGTGTGTGTCCTTGTCTTGTGTGTTGTCCAAGGCATCCACGACACAGGGAATCCTAGTGTGGGGCTTTGAGTGTCTAGTGTTATTTATTTATTTATTATTTATAACAATGTGGCTTATATGCGATGCCGTCATACACTAAAAACTGCGTAGGTTAATAATTGGAAAAATTTCTCCAAAAGATAGTATCTACTGGAAAAGTAAATCCTTAAATCTTATCTACAAACTTCGAGTACATATCTACCCATTTGATGAATTACTTAAATAAAGTGTCATAACTTCTTAATTTGAAAAGAATCAATAGACAAAGATTTCAGGCTCAGAGCCGCCGCAGAAGTTATGGACGCTAAAGACGTATATTAACTTAAGAGGTTAATTAGTGTGGACAAATTAGACGGCGATCGTTTCCAGAAAAACTGGAACTAGTGCCTGGAATTGCGGTCAAACACCCTCTGGCGGGACGCCAGGAGCACCGTAGCTCAATTGTTATATAAAGAAAGCTAATAAGATACCGCGGGTCATAGCGCAAACAAGCTATCTTGTAGCCGTAAAGGTTATTACGTAACATGTTACCTACGTTATTGTACTAATGAAAGTAATATTTCTTCATTAGCAAAAGTAGCACGCTTGGGAATTACTAGGGCGAACGTGAATTAATTTCTAGACGCAATTGTAAACGAAAAATTAAGTCCCATCAGAACGTGACTCGATGGACTCATAGATAATCTAGAAAAGACATACGGGAACTTCCAGAGTAAATGTTTAATTTTAGAAGATTAAAATTAAGTAACTACTGATATAACCTACCCTCGTTGAGATTCGAGAATAGTAATTTTTGTGACACAGGATCATTAAAAGAAAATATATTTTTATTTACCAAAACTTAGTTATCCGTTAGGATCCTCTCTAGGTTATTTCGGACCTTAATTTCTTGAGGAATATTAGTAAATGCTCATCAGTTAGTATGGCGGCATTTCGATATCTTTAATAAGTAGGGTGATCCCTGAAATCGCTACGTTCCTGGTAAATTTTTGAAAAAAAATATTTCTCTACACCTGGTCTTCATGATACAAAACACAAAAAACAGAATTAATCTTATTTGTTGCAGCCGATCTGAAGTGATGCGCTAACGTACTTATTACCTTATATATAATAATATACTAGCTATGCCCGCGGCTTCGCCCGCGTGAAACTCAGTGTGTCACTAAGTTTTTCCTACGTGAATCCTGAACCCGCGAGAATTCTAGGAAAAATAGTGGCCTATAATTGATCGACAAATAAGAGTAGATATTTTTTACACCGTAGGTTTTTCTTCGGGTGCCAAATCATAAAGACCAGAAGACCAGGCGCTGCAGTTTATATCCTTTTTCAATTACATCTTAACCAATCAGATTTTTTCAATTTTTTTTTATCTGGTTTGCACTTGTCAATATATAGATACATACATACAAATATATAGAAATTAATGAGCCTGCGACATCATTTGCTCAAAGGACGTTTTCCCGCGTCAATTCTGATCCCGCGGGATGTCCAGAATAAAAAGTAGCCTGTATGACGCTCCACAATGTAGATAATATAGATAATACAATGTAGAACGTCATATAGGCTATCTACAACCTCCTCTACCTCCCAGTGAAAATCCCATAAAAATCTGAGCCCGCGACTTAATTCGCGAATAGGAGCTTTTCTCGCGTGAATCCTAATCCCGCAGGAATTCCGTAATAAAAATATATGTTGCTCCATAAACTCCTCTATCTCCCACTGATAGTCTCATGATATTCTAAACATCCGTCCCATAAAATATTTTTATAACCTTTCAACCCCCATTTTACCTATTTAGGGGATGATTTTTAAAAATCTTTGATACAGGTTTTTCATTATTTTTTATCATAATTCTAAACACCAATTTTCATAATACCTGGTTTACAATTGATGGACTTTCATACAAACTTTGAACTCCTATTAGACCCGCTTAGGGGTGGAATATAAAAAAGTCCGTTCTTAGCGGATACCTTCTAACTATAAACTACTACCCTGCCAAGTTTTATCTTAATACGTTCAGCGGTTTCTGAGATTTCATGATGAGTGAGTCAGTAACCATTCGCTTTTATAGATAATTATGTTATTGTAAATCTATGAGAGCGATTTGAATTTTGGCTAGAATTCTGAAATTTCGCTTTAAAATAAAATAGCGATTAGACCGCCTTTTACTACTTTCACTTTTATTGATTTATATGTTATTCTAGTATTCTATTCTAGTAGTTTGAATTGTTTTCGTTTCTCTTCTCGAACAAAAACAACATTGGACATCGCAATAAAGTAGGTACGATTCCAATTCCCTACCGTTCAAAAAAGACAAATATACCTACATATGAAAGAATTGTAATTTACCGTTAATATTTTTGAAATGTAAGGATTTTCGTCGATCTTGAGTCCATGCCAACCTACCTGGCTCGTGGTACACCTTGATAAACAACATGTAATATGACGCTGTGACGATAGGGCCCTCTTTTCCGAAATCTCTGGGCTTATTTGGTAAATGGAGGCGGTATTTACTACTTCGTCCAATTTCGACGGTATTCATGGATTGTGGTAGGATTTTACCTTTTTCATTGATTACCTCCCATCCAGAATCCAATTGTCGAAAAGATTGGGCCAATCCCACTGCCCCCTTTACGGAGTCCCAGGATAAAACAAACTGACACCATTTCCACTCAATGTTCTTAGTGCCAAGACTGCCGATGCCTATCTGCTGTCTAGAAATTGTCGTTCTCCGATTCTTGTTTGGCGAGTAACTCATTGGGGACATTCCAGGATGCCTTTGTTGTTTCTTATGTCCACAGACAATCGTGACTACTTTCCGTCAGTTAGCAGGTATATGTTTACTGCAGCTCCAAGTTAATAATGTATACTATCTCATTTTCTTAAATGACTAAATCCTGTAAACGTACGAAATTGTCTCCTTTTACTGCCTTTTTCATTAAGTTTCAAATCATAACGATTCTAAAGAAGTTTCATTTCAGAAATCAAGATTGTGCAAAGTTGTTTTGTTTGCGATAAACTATCAGAAACCGTAATAATACATTTTAGCTTCCAAATCACAGATAAAAATTATTACATTAAAATAGCTTGCACGCGGCACGTTTACCCGCTCAAAGTAGCTCAGCCGCCATTTTGAACGTGACGCCCAAGCCCGAGCTGACGAGAGTTGACGTTTCCCTCTTTAAATTCGCCCTCTTTTATTCGCTATACAACAAACACGGGATCTAATTTATTGGAGAACCTATTGTTTTTCTGGTGCAATTAATGGTGACACTCGTTTTTTGTTAAAGCGTCCCCAAATATAAATGTTGTTGGAAACGACCATTATTTTGTTCTGGAAATTGGAATGGAAATTACCTACTTCATAAACACCAAATGAAAGTACAATAGGTCATACTTAAATATCTTTTTTTTTTTAATTTTAACGCAAGCTCGTTTACCCCGAAGCCTAGTTTGTGCTTCGAATTCTGATTCTACTGCAAAGCGAAGTAGGTATCTGGTTTGACTCCTGGTCGGGGCAGATATAGGTAAATATTTCTTCTCGGGGCGTAAATATTAGTTTTGTCTTAATTATGATGTCCATGCCCTTCTATGGAATCCTAGTACGGGATTATGAGGGTATAAGCGTTGTATTTTATAAATTACATGAAACTCAAGCATAAATTATTGTTTAAATATGTAAGATTGTACAGTAGAGGTTAAAGTGATTTCTAATCTACAGTCTTTTGCGTACGGTGGCGGATCGTTTCGATGGACCGATATTTAAGCACTGGAACACCTTGCATAT
>DWJQ01000408.1:0-14632 GCA_018248915.1 Hesperia meskei straton | reverse complement strand
ACTTAAGTAAATTACATGTAGTATTTGATAGCGTGATTCAGAACTTGCAAATGAATTTTACTAACGCCATCTATTAATAACTCCGGAACTAAATATCTATCAACCAACAAAAACATCGAACTTCCCATGGGAATGAGATGTTTTTCCTAAGTATATTCCTATCTCTATGGTGCGGACTCCTGAACTATTTGCAGTCAACTGACAAAATGGCGGACGCGACACGCTACAAACACAAACAACTGCAAGTGTCAACGTAGGTCGACGTCTGCTGCCGATGCATTGACGGCTGCCGCCGAAAGGTGTCGACGACTACAGTTACCTGTACCGTGATCGATTTGCCGCTCGTGTGTAAGAGCTCTAAAGTTTATTATTGGTAGCTTTCTTTAACAAAATTAAAGAAAGAATAAAAGAAATCGGTTTTCTTTGACTTTGTTAGAGGTAACTTGACTCTACTGTAGAGTTTAAGTAATAAAGATGTCACTCATAATTTCTGAATACCGATTGACTAAACTTCATAACTTTGGTAATATTTTAATTAAAATCTTTCCAGAACTTGACATGCGTCCAAAACGTAGTGTTTGGTTCCCCAGAGGATAAATCTAAACAATTAGAAATAAGAAAAGCTAACACAGTTAGAAATTACAACGTACCCTGTTGACCTTCGTCGACAACGTTCACTTCTGTGGACAAAATATTACAATATTATTAATAAATTTACTAAGCATCTACATGACTACATAGCTACCACATCACTAGGTAGATATATATATTCATTATCTGCTCGCTGTACAAAGATTCAATGCTTGTAGATACTGACCGCAGTCCCATGTCAACAAACCATGAGGGGTCGTAACAGGTAATAGATGACTTCAGAATACCTCCTGGTTGGCGATAGAATTTCGCCCATGATCAATTCTAAAATGAAAGATAATATCAACTTACCCGAACCATCAGGATTACCACCTGCAAAATAAATAAAATGAGTTATTATTATATTTTACTTTATTTATCATACTAAGGAATTTGGGAAATAAGTACAGCAACGAATACCTAATGTAAGTCCGTGCTAAAGGTGGCCATCTAGTTTAATATACCTTACTAGTTTTTAAGACCCATAAAGTGTGAAAAATTAATAAAAATTTATATTCTAAAAATTCGCTACCTACTTACTAACTACCTATTTTAAAATCAAAAAATTTACGTAATGGCTAGATAATTAACTTACCTACGGTCAGTTCACCTGAAACAAAAGAAGACCTTATTAGTTTTGAAACAATAAAAAGTAAAGTTACTTATTAAACCCTAACATACTTACGCCCCTGCTCTAGTATTCCCGTTGTCGCGGATACAGACATCGGACATAGACTCGAACGTAAACATTCTTCTGTCATATAGATACCTATCTGCCCTGGCCGAGAGTCGAACTCGAGACCCGTAGCTTAGCAGGCAGGGATATCAACATTGAGATACTATGTACTAAATAGTACCTCAATGGATATCAACAGGGAGATTAAACCATTAAATCGTATTATATTAAATTTTTTATTGAACCAAAAGAACTTAAAACCTTATTAAAAGTACCTAATGACATGGACATTAATAATCGCGTTATCTAGTAAACTAAAAAAAGACTAGTTCTACTGAAGTAAGATTACTAATAAATTACAAAAATAGGAACTAACAACGCCGTAACAACAATCCCATTAAAATCATTTAAAATAATATTTAACTGCGTGAATATTATACGTACGTGCTTCTAGTGTTGATAAGTAAACATACCAAAGATCCGTGTTCTGTTTACGTTCACAAATTTTAAATGTATGTATTAGATAAAAACGTTGTTTAGACAGAATCCTAGACAATCTTTCAAGGTACTGTGTACTTTATATACTTCTTCTGTGTACTATTATTACTACTTCGAACCGAAGTACCTACCTAGTACGAGCGTTACATTCCTACTTGTACGTAACTGTATACCTACTTACATATTTTAATTAGACTGTGTATATGACATTCACTACATGTCTAAAAATTAAATACCTACAGGTATATTTTTCTTATCTCGTCTTCAAACAAAAAATAACACACACACTAGAATCCTCACACTAGGACTCCTGAGTCGTGGCTGGCATAGACGTTAATCGGCCAACACGCGAGAAAGTACCCACACCCAAACCGAGAACAGAAAAAACACAACTTTCAAATTTTCGCCTTGCTGGGAATCGAATCCAGAATTCCTAGGAACAGCGATGCGACATGAACCATTGTGTCATTTGAGTGGAAGATTTATAATATTTCCTTGTATGTACGTGTACTTTTGTTTATTTTCCTTAACGTATCATAACATGAAAAAAACTTACCCCTTGGTCGAGCTGCTGCGATGGTAATCATTGCAACCAGGAAAATGACAAACTGAAAATAATAAAACAATATTTTTTTCAATAGAACGTATTTACAACAATGTTTTTCAATAATCCCTTGGTACGTATTATATTCTAATAATTGTATCTAAATCAGTGTTCAATTATTTTGGACACCAAACCAATAAGCCTGGTTTTCGGCACTTTTCGGTAATCCCTTACTACAATTAGCAACGCTGATTTAATGGAAGTTGGTTATCACCGCCATATGTACATTAGTAACTCCAGGGATTATCGGGGCACAGCCAAAAAAAGAATGGGCACTGGCATTTTCCACCAGTTCACTAAGTTGACAAAGTGCGAATTGGGAGATTTCACAATCGTCACATACCTTTGAGAACACTGGAGATCTCTTAGGTATGCGAGTTTCTTTGCGATGTTTTCCTTCACCGAAGCAAGTGATACATATTAATTCTATAGGCGTATCCGGGTAGGGAAAGCGTTTGGGGCTATTTTACACAGCCCCACACTAGGATCACCTGTATCGTGGTGCCATAGACTAAACACAAAAAACACACATAAACATAGAACACACACCCAGACCGCGAACATAAACCCATCATTAATTTCCGTATCGCTGTAAATTGAACCCTTGACCCCTTTGAACAGGCAGCCTTTGGCGATGGTGGTGCCATGGTGGTCGTTGATAGGTTATAATTATAAAAAATTATAAACGATTAATGTTGTCTGTAACAAGGGATAAGTTAAAGGGAGCAGCAGTAAGCAATATTAAATCTAATATTACTCACAGTAATTTTGGACATGTTGAATGTTGATAGTTCACACAAAACGAGTGATATGCGATCCAAGACTAAAGCGATATAAACTTTTATAGCAATGTCGCGCCTAATATTGACATGCCAGCGGATAACCTTAGACCTTGACTTCAGGGAACGATAAAGTTTTGGTGAATTTAGATAAAAATTTAACTCAACGAACAAGTGAAGGCGGAAAATGAGCAGACGACGCGTTTGATGTTATATATGTAAATGTGTAAGGATGATATAAAACGTTTGATAATGATTTTTAATACTACGATAGCCTACTTCTAACCCATGTGTAGATGATGACATTACCAGAAGCTTGTACCATAATTACAGGACTGATATAAGTTTGTAAAGCTGGAAATGGACCTTTGGAATGTGTCTATCTACTAATAAAATAATGTAATCGCGAATGCGTTTATCAAATGTGTCTTGAGTCTTGACGAGCTCCCTTCGTTTCACTTGGCGACATTGACCTGATATTGGTATTGGAAGTTAGTTGGAGGAACAAAAGAATTTCCTAATGTGATACTAGTAAACCTATTATTGTTAATAATATGAAAAGTTAAAAAAATAAAATATTAATTTGAAAACTAACACCTGATGGGATCCGCCAGTGTAAGTCCTCCCGTTTTTCTGGAATGTCCGAAATAAACAAAACAGTTTTGTTTGGACGCAAGATGATAGAGATCCATTAGAATTAGGGATCTATGAAAAAGAGGATCCGCCAAAATTGACCTAGGCCCGGCGCCAAAGCAATGTATCTCAGTTTTTAGTAATAGTAAAAATATTGTACATGTATATTCGGTTTTGCTAAATTCACATGCTAACATATTTTTTTGCCCGTTGTATTTTCATAGGCGCTCTATGTAAAAAATACATTTTTAAGAAAAAACGTCATTATTCATTATCCAATATATATAATACTGTGATTATGGCATATTGTTTGTTAGCCATCCTTTGTCAGACACGAGGAACAAGGATAACATGCAGAGACGCGTAATGAATTAATAATATTATACAATTTCCATTCTTTTACTGCACGACGTAGAAATGACAATGAGTTAGTCACTGTGACTGTAAAAGACGCTATCCAAATGCTTTATGATCGAAACATTGTGTTCTCAGATAAATCAAGAAAACAACAATATACTAACTATACCTACTACATCAAATCAAATCAATTTATAGCATTCATGCAGTAAAACAAGAAAATTTACATACTTATATTGCATATCTATTATTTCAATCTCACATACTTAAAAAATGAGTAATTTATTGTAATACAATATATATTATAAAAATATATCTGGATTTTGTCTTATTTAAAAAAGAAAATTTTGAAAGTTCTTTTAAGTGTTCATTATATTTTAGGAAGTATTTTCTGTCTGTCTGGGACTGGGAACAACTTGAGACCTTGAGTACGTGAGTTACCTAATGTTACTAGTCATCAAAATACAATTATATAACCTTATGTCGTGTTATAAGAAAAATATGATCGTATAACTGTAGACACATGATTACTTTATAACGAACGGGCTGTAAGGAAACTAAGTAGTCAATAAACATAGCACTAAAGTTTCGTATTTATAATCCTTCAAAGAATACCATACCTGACGATAAATATGTTTTTTAATAAAAACTACGTTCCTTAGTCATATATACGTATCGTACGTATACCTACCAACATTGCAAGTGGTTTGAACGTTAGACGTTATACGGACTTATCAAAAATGATGTGCATATCAGAAATTAATGCCACTTCGAAGCTCTTCATAACGTTCTCAAGGATTCGCCAAACCATGCTTAAAAAGTGTACCTATGGGCAAATATAATTAAACATCAGATCTTATGAAATCCTGAAAAAAAACAAGAAATACAAAATATAACAAAGTTTTTCAGTATTTTTTACCGTCTGAACGTGGCGTACGTCAAAATAGAACAACTTGTCTTTCTATTTATAGGTATCCTTTATAATAACACCAAATAGGATTTTAGTTAACGTTCTTTAGCAAAATAATAAGAACATACGAATCAATCAGTTCTGCTAATTACGTACTTAAGTTACTATTAAATGAATATTATTCGAGTCTTTGGGGAATAACAAAAACAATACTAGGAAACAAGTATTATTCCTACGACAAGATTTTATAATGTTAATGATATGCAAATCAAATTCGCTTGACTGCATCGACTGAGAGCTAAAAAATGGTTTACTAATACCTAATGCTATACACTCATAGCTCCACGCATGAACCTATCTAGTCTGTTGCCCCACATTAGGACTCCCTCTGTCTTGGGCGCCATGAACAAAATCATATCCGAATACGACCAAATTGATGGTTTGGAAATTGCCATTAAAATTCTTCGTTTCATTGATTGAACGAATGACTCTTTGGAGCGACAGAATTTACAAGATTACAGATAAATATTAATTTACGCAATTTTTTATCTTCAAGATGTAGGTGTTGAACGCTGCTGTTTGTATGGAACGCTAAATGGATTAATAATAATAATAAGTTGGCTACAATCCATGCCCACTACTGAGCACGGGTCTCACCTCATTATTGAGGAGGCCGAGAGCATGCTCCACCACGCTGCTCTAACGCGGATTGGTGGAGGGGTTAGTGATCAACCAACTGTCGGAAGTTGTCAAGCCACAGTTAGGCCTTCCTACATGGCTTAACGACTGCTATCTATGGATAACAACCAGGACCGACGGTTTTACGTGAATTCCGAAGCAAGCAAATTTTTGCCACTAGCGGTCACCCATCTGACTACCGACCGCGCCCGCTGTTTCTTAACTTTGTTCGACTTAGGACTTCGACACTTAGGGACGACGCAAGCCGCTGAAATAATAATAATAATGAATAGCACACTTAAACAACACACTTCGCCCCACACAAGGATTCCCTGTGTCATGGGTGCCATGAACAACACACTAACACACTCCGACCGAAAACGGGAACATCATTCAAATTTCACAGCGATCCAGCATGTTAATTGAGCCATTCGGGTCGTCATAACTCATAAACAGTAAAATAAAAACAGTAAAATATTCACGAGCAAAATAATCAGCTGTTAAACTGATGTCCTCACAGTTTCATATTCCTGGTAGTTCTACACAAAACGATGATCGCGATTCTCAGATATGATATTTATGTGGAATTGGGTCGTTAGTAATGTGATGTTATTGAGTTGTCGTGCCAATCGTGGCGTAGGGAAACCTAGTGAGGAGATATGAGTCTGTTTTAAATATTTATTCTTTTATATATTCAATTCATTAGCGCACCATTGACTCATTGTTGACGGAAAATGTACTTATAATGAAATGTAATACAATCAAGCAAATGCATTTTTAACATACTGAGATTTAAATGTTGTGAACATTATTCTTGACATGACTAATTAGGCATGACTTAATGCTTGTTACAAAAATTATAAGTGACATTTTCCAAAAAATAACCGACTTCAAAATCGATAAGTAGAGATAACGCAAAATAACTATGAGATGTCGCTTAAAGTAACTATTATAGGATTAGATGATAAGCAAAAGCTTTCGAATTAAAATAGTATCATAAAAATCGGAACTCCCACTAAAAGATGTGAGGTAACGACCACAAATTATATACGAATTATATTATTAACAACACCCCAAAAAAAACCTAATTACAACGAGACTACGATTGAGTCTAGTTCTGGGTCGGTCACAGTTGTCATGGGCGGCAGCGGAAGGTGGTGCTGCATGCTCGTTTGCTATCTTATATAATTCCATAAAAAAAACAAAAACTACCCGTCAGATGTCATTCAAACTTATTTTTACACACAAAAAAAAACAGTCTAATTCAGAAACTCTTCCTTTTTTGAAGTTGGATAAAAATGGTAACCATGATAAATATAATTATGATAATAATGAAATCGTATTTTCTTGTGGAGAACACAAATCACACTTAAATAACACTCATAAGTAGTCCGAGATATTTATTTGTCATAAAGGTGCCAGTAGTGAATTCCTAATTATGTAATATTTAGTACTTGTAGCATAATGAGATTGTTAGGTTTTTTTTCCTAGGGCATAATTTATAGAGGAACTACCTACTAATGTCTTATTTAAATAATTACACTTATTTCTACTGCAGTCTAGTCTTTATATAAAAATGTATATTAATATGACATGAAATTATAGCATAGTATTTAGGTATATGCAAAATCGTATTTGGATTTCATTGCCATTAACTTATGCCATTTTCATTATGGTACAAAAGTAATATTTAATTTATCGACTCAAACTCGTTTCATCTGTATCAAAACGTAGTCCTAAATTAGCCTCGTTGACATGATCGAAGTATTATTGAAACATAATTAATGATTATCACGTCCAAATTATTCCTTCGACGTACGTTAACACGTTAGGTTCGCGTATACTAGTTTATTTTTTAAATAAATCACGTCACCACAGACTTCGATCAGACTTTGATCTGCTGAGCTGCAATATTTGCGCTAGGTCAGGGCTGTCACATAACCTTCTATATAAATATTATTATTGCCTTATTTTTTACCCTGACAGTTTTTCCGTTAAGAACGTATGAAGGTAAACATCAACCCTGATATACTTAGTGCAATGGTTGCCATGCCAATGTGAGTAGAAAAAGAAGTTACGTGGGAGTTTTTACTGCCGCTTCTACTTCCAAGATCAGTCATAGTAGAGATTTGCTGAAGCGATGCCATAGTTTTGAAAATACTTCGAAAAGTGTTTTTAAAAAAACTATCTCGAATAGAAATTTCATTGATTCATTCAAACAACGATTCGAATGATCCTAGGGTTCGATTCCGACGAGGATGAAATTTGAATGATCAGTTTAATTGCTGGGCGGTCTTTTTTCACAATGAGATGGTTAAAGGCCACCACGATGATAAAGTACAGATTGACAGACCTTACGTATTTTTGAGATTACCAGGGGGACCTTTTGGTGAGCCGGTTTCCTCTCATGACCTTTACTTGAATCGAAGCAAGTGATATATGAATATCGAACGATAGTCTCTCCACTAATGATAGTTTGACTATTTTTTTCTGTAAAGGTTACTTCATATATTGACATTTGTGTGTATTTATTAGCAATGACGAACTTTTTTGATTAATTTCATAAACACAATTACAAAAGGTATAAAAATATGACATAACAAATACATACAAAAAGTACCTATTGGAACTCGAGTCTTCCATTCGAGGTTAAAGATTAAAAAGACTAAGTTACCAATGCTAATGTTTAGATAAATATTTAAAATTTAAATCAATTATGTGCCTCAACTCCTTAAGCATATACTTAACTAATATATGTATTCCATATGATAGGGATGGTAAGACAGGCATGTTTTATAACTATAACTATAATATATTTTAGCACATTTGTTTTTGTGTTTTTACGAAATATTTACACATTTCATTGTTTGGATTAGCTGATCAAGTCACAAGCAAGAATAGCTGGATTCGGAATTGTCATTCGATAACGACAGGTCACACATATTGCGAGCCTGCACGCGATAATATAATAACGTATAGAAAAATATAAATAAATCTGGAAGTTGGTAGCCCTATTGGCGTCGTAGATTCATTCAGTTTGCTGACCAATTCAAACGGTCATGTTTTCCTGTAACATCCATATAAAAGATTGTCAGGTGATAATTGAGCCAGTGTTGTAACAGACAGGACACAAGATACTTTTAAGGTAAGTAGAGTTTTATTTTTTTACACGACCTTAGACAACTGTGAAATAAATGTGGCTAATATTATAACTGAAACTGATTAGTTGAGACACTTTTATTGAACTATCGTTTTGATAAACTTCTATTCGATTTATTATTCAAGGTGAAGATGGTATAAAAAAATTAACCAACTTTAGTCTGTTTGTGAATTTGTTCATGCGATCTCAGACGGCTTAACTGATTTAGATGCAGTTTTCACTGGTTTATTTGAGTTAGTTTGTGGTAATATTTCGTGACTGTTTTATTTAAATTAAATAAAAATGTGTATTCTCAGGTAAAGGTAGATAAAGGTCTTTCTCATGTAAGGTATTTTTGTGTGCTTATATTAAGGCATAGATTTCCCGAAGCAAAGCAAGGACAGTTCTTACTTAGAGTTTTAATAATATTAAGCGTGTATTGTTCGTGTGTTGTTGTTTAAGAAAAATATTTATGTGTAAAAAATTTTTCGTTTAAATTCATTTAAATTATTATTATCTTTTGACATTATTCCAGAGTCGTGCATTTTAATTACCAAAAGCAAGTTAAAATACTGCAAAACATACTTTGTTCAATGTTCAGTAAACTAAGGGACGATTCACACATATCAGTGAAGCCACCGTTCCGTCACAGTACCGGCAAATCTTTCATACTACTAGCACTGACACTTTTCAGTGTCAGTGCTGACAATGCCGAGAATGTATGAAAAATTTGTATGAAAATGTCAAAGTTATGTAGGTACTCTTTCACTGCATAGTCATGTTCGTCATACCTTTAACGTATATCTTTTTTATTCTATTTCTTAAAGGCTGATTTAAATTGATACAGTCGCTGACGCCAGCATCACTGGCTTATCACTGCTAATGTATTGTATCGGATACTGGATGCTGGACTAGATTGTAACATGTTTACACTGATACAGTGCTGATCCAGCGCCGGAATCCAGTGGTGCTGGCGCCAGCTATTGTATAAATGTAAATCAGCCAAACATGTTCTTATTACTTTCCAGTATGAAGACCATAGTAATTCTCTGTGCGGTGGTAGCGGCAGTGGTGGGGATACCAACGGATACCTACAACCCGGCATACGATAACTTTGATGCAAGAGAATTAATTGAAAATCCCCGTGTATTGAAAAACTATGGGAAATGCTTCCTGGATCAAGGGCCGTGCACACATGAAGGAACTGACTTTAAAAGTAAGTCATCTGTAGTATAGTTTTGATGAATCTGTAGCTCATTTCGTAAAGATAGAGTCTTGCGATAGATTTCCGGCTGAAAGCCGTGACATAGGTAAGCACTTTTTATTGTAATACCGATACTATTGATGTCGGAAGAGAAAAAATGGCGATAGGTAGGTATAAAGATATTTTTAATATAATCTAATACTTATTACTATTGGCTTCAATACATCGAGGAAAAATATCGATTTAAAGATGAGTTTTTCAACAAAATTAGCGATTTAAAAAATAGTGTTTATTTTACATAATATATCGATATTTTTCAAAACATCTAATGGATACACGGGAAGAGTACCTATTTTTTAAGCCGATACGTTGACCCAGTTTCATGTATCGATGAGTTAAGTTTAAAATTATAAGATAATCGCTTGTTCTGATATCGTGGTTGCTGGCGAAGTGCTAATTGTTTATGTTCATGTCACCTGCCACTCAAGGAATTCTGTTGCTAAGGCATATTTACTGAAATGTATGAAAGTTAGGTTCTAATTAGGTAGTTATTATGGTCTATTTTTATCTTGACCTCATTCTTACAAACTATAGTCTTCCTATTCCTATTGCTGGTGCTAGGTTTGTACTCACATTGTGAAAGGTTGGTTTTAGATAAATATAGGAACAACCATCGGGTACCGAATACTTTACGCACTTGAAGCGCGAAAGCGTCCACGTTTTGCTTTATGCTAGCAGTAGCGGTCATCTCTGAACTCAATCGATCACTTAGGATCAATACAATGAGTTGCGATCGCTTCAAATATGATTGTTTTAATTTCGGACAAAATTCTATTTTCGGCCTTAGTTTCGTTCGGTTTTGGTTTCGACCAAAACCGAGAACAAGGCTGAAAATTCGGTTTCGGCCAACAAACCTGTTTCGGTCGGACTCTGATTCCAAATTCTAATTACCCTTTATTATATTACAGAGGTAATGCCCGAAGCCTTAAGAACCAGCTGCGCGAAATGCACTCCGAAGCAACGAGAGCTGGTCCGCACTGTGATCCACGCCTTCCAGACGAAGCAGCCAGAGATCTGGAAGGAGCTAGTAAATAAACTGGACCCCAAGGGCGAGTTCACAGAGGCCTTCAACAAATTCTTGAACGCACATGACTGAGCGACTAGTACTGGCCCTAAAACCTGAACTGAAAACCGATCAGCTACACATCACATTGGTTAACCTGCTGTTGATTATTTAATTTATAATACATTGTTTACGTAATATAGTATAATTTTTTATTTGACTTGTTTTATTGTACCTATAAAGGTGTAAAAAGAGTTCTCCTTCTAGCCTTGCATTGGTGACTCTCCTGGTGTTGTTCGTGTCCATAGGCGACGATGACCACTTAGGTACCATCAGTTGGCTCGTCTGCTTTTACGTCAGTTTTTTCAGGCTATAAAAATATGTCATACTAGTAACCCACCCTATGTGAGAATCTCATTTTGACATTCCAAAATTCACTTTATCTGGCCAATGAAAAAATGAATTTTGTAGAAGGAAGGTCTTTTTATACCATGTCAGTAGCGCCATGTACATAAAAAGAGCAATAACATATATCAAAAACTTTGTGTGTTTATATATAGTTGGTAACTAGAATCTATATTCGGATATAGGCAAATGTGGTCAGATTATGGATTACGACCACATTTCTTCAAGGATTCTGCTCGATTGTCTAATATCCATTCTAGCCTAGGTGGTAGAGCCTAGAGTTCCCCAGGGGTAGTACTACCGCCCGCCAAGGTACTCAGTACCATTCCTACCGTCATAATACCTAATTGTTTTTAAGAGCAATTGTGTTCTGGATAGGAAGGTGTGGAGCCGGTTCACTTTTTTGGAGGCGACCATCTCAGACCTCAGGGGTAGCAACGCATCTGTGACCGAATTGGAACAAGACTCACTAATCATTACTAACTGGACAATACTAATATTAACTAACAGGACTAACTATCACTAACAGTCCCTGTCCTCACACTTATTAACAGACTAACCAACTAACATTCTAACACCATCTACTAATTGGACTAACCACCCTGGTCCCTAAATTGGGTCTTGTTGGGTGGTTGAAGGGTGGTGCTGCATGCTCGTTTGCTACCTTAATTCAATAAAAAAAATGGCATTTATATTTAATGACATATAGGCGCGTTCCAGTAAGCGATCAAAACGCTAAAAAAATTTAATGTTCAATAGAAAGTCATTTTGAGCGGTTTAATCGCTCACTGGAATGAGCCCAATGTAGATTGTTACTGCCAAAGGAAAATTTAAAATTTTCACCTTTCTTAATTAAACAATTCCTTCTAATAATGTATCATCCGATATAGTTTATAGATAGGTTTAATTTGAACTGCACAAACTTTTATTAATGAGATCAAACAATAACAGGATTTTTTAATATGACAAACGAGTTATGTAGCCACCCCTCATCTATTGGTTTATGGTAGCCACCATAGATTTAATTAGTCACTGTCGCGTATTGACATTAGCGACATAAAGAGAGTTCTCCACATTCTCCATCTGACAGAAGAACTAAGAAAGGAAGATCTCGCTCTCAAGCCCAGCAATGAACGTAGCATGAATACCCTGTTCCCACAAAGTTGAATTACATATTTTGTCAAACTATATAAATATAATTGTGTGAAAATAATAGTTCCGTTGTATGTTAGTGATATTATGCTTCATTATATTGTGTTATTATTCTAAGACATACCTAATATTATTTTAATTTAAAAAAACCATTTCAAATAAAAAAGGTTAACTTTTACACATCATTTCACTGGCCGATATTTGATACTGTATAGAGACAATATAATTATCATTTGATTTGATTTCCTAGATGCTATAGAAATTGTTAAAATTTTTATACAAATTATAATCGAAAATATTGATAAAAAAAATTATTTTTGACATATCAATAAAAATGGCACTCAAAGATAAAAAAAGCTTTTCAACAAATAAGTGAGACAACCACATAGAATATAGTTACAATAACTTCCGTAAGAGCGTCAATACAACTATGTAAACAGATATTTATGTAAAATTTTCAGAATATATGCACACCTTTTATACTTCAGGTAAAAGAAAATGAAATGGAAAACACAAATTAATCAATAGGTACCTACTTTTACATAATTATTTACAGTACCCGGCAATAAATGCACATCGGTATTCAGAAAGAGATAATCGGTTAGTTTCGACTTTGTAGAGCGTTGTCCTTACTACACATACACAATCTTTACCGCTGACTTGTCACTTTTCTTTCGAATTCGGTAGGAGACGGTCGCGTTCACTCATAAGTGCAATGTGCGAGGGAAACAACGCTCTACAAAGCCGTAACTAGCCGACTATCTGTTTCTAACGTTCGATGTGCATTACTTTTCTCCGGGAACTTTATGTATACGCATAAAGAGTTGATTTTAATTAGCTCAAATATTATTTTTAAGGAACATTCGACCTCACCTGCACCCTACTGTAACAATTCGATTGTGGACTTTCAATATGTACCACTTATATTTCGGAAGAGAGGGGACCCCGTCTAAGTGGCCAGCCACATTTTTGACGCAGTTTTCAGTTTTTGATTCCTAGCTTTAATTTTTATAACAATAATACACTGGATATTATTATGAACCTTTTTTGACCCATAGAGATCCCGAAACCCTATGAATGTACTAATTTATATATGTTCGAATGATCATTTAAGTTATTATACTGCGATGCACATTACACGTAAATCATAGGGTCCATAAAGTTTGGCGCGTGGAATAGATCAATAATAATAGTTGGATTAAATTTAATACAATAAAAGTAAACCAAGAGAGCACAAAAAATAACAATAAAAAATTGATGTCACAAAAAATTTGCTTAAAAATGTATCAGACAATTCATCATAAACAAATTAAATTTATAAATACAGATAATGTTTATTTTATGGCAACGGTTTAATTACATACACAGTTTTTAATTTCACATCTACCGATTCGTTTAAAATGTTAAAATAATTGAGTTCTACTTAAGCAAGTGTTCCTTTTTTTTTAACAAAACCTAAAACATTTTTTATACAAGACCGTAAGACACGACATCTTCAACTGACCATACGATGTTAATGGCAACACAGAACTTGGTTATAAAAATATTATTTTAAACCCACAAATATTTTCACTTGAATGCGAGGCAAAAAGGAGGTTGTTATTTGTCTACCACTTCGTCATGTCGTGTATTTATATGTTATTCTATTTATTTTTTCCTATGAGACCACTTTTTATACCAATACTGTCACCCTCACCATTCACTGTTAGATATTTAAAACATACATGACAAAAATAACAGATACATAAGACAGATTTTATGTCAAACCATATACATATTTTCCTTTTTTTAATTAGGCATCCTTCTTGATCGTTAATATCGTCGGTACAAAAGTCAACTCGTCAATCTGCAAATGTCAAAATGTTCAGGAAGGGTAGGATTTAAAAAAAAAAGTATGTATCGTT
>DWJQ01000407.1:0-14634 GCA_018248915.1 Hesperia meskei straton | reverse complement strand
AGCGGTGACCGGCGAGACCGGCGAGGACCGGAGACCGGCGGAGATCGAGCTGTCGAACCTCGATATACGATTGGGGGAGCGAGAAAATATTGGCAACAAGGCGTGAAGACCGCGGGAGTCACGTCCGTGAACGAATCGAGCGATTGAGACACCATTTCGATTCTTAAATGAGTTCGTTCACACTAGTCTCATTCGTTCGTTCACACGAAGTTCACGGCCGACCTAGCCTGCTTATGATGCTAATATATGGATGTGGGATGTGGGCAGGAGATACCAACTATATCTAGAATAGTTTTGTTACATCTACAGTTTCTGTTACATGGAAAATACCGGTGATTAATCGATTCGTGTTATCGGTGTTGTATGACTCGTAAAAACTTGTAAAGTATTTGTTTTTTATTTAGATATAGTTCAGCATTTAGACAAGATAATGTAATATAAATTTAATAAAGTAATTTATCATAATCACTAAGTATAAATAATTTATGATTACAGCTACTGCAAAATTGCATGTAATCTAGACGGGCTTATTTTACTGATGCTCTAGTATCGAACAAGTGGCGAGCTAACTGAAACAGAATTACGGTTCAAGATAAGTTGGGTCATTGGGTCACATAAATTTTGCTGGTAAAATGTATTTAGAATTACATCAAATAGATACGGTTTTGTACACTTCTTGTTGATTTAAAACTTGAAACATAAAACCTGAAAGCATCTCTACGGG
Organism: Hesperia meskei straton; assembly: GCA_018248915.1. NCBI lineage: Eukaryota > Metazoa > Arthropoda > Insecta > Lepidoptera > Hesperiidae > Hesperia > Hesperia meskei. The sequence continues at coordinate 13,910 of DWJQ01000407.1, read as the reverse complement.
TCTATTCAAGTAGTATGAACTTAAAAGACACATGAACAAGTTTTGCTGGAGATATTAAATCAAATGATTGATAATAAATTGTAAGTAGTGATGAATAAAATACAGTAAATACCTGCTAACTGTTCATTTACATCTAAGACGCAAGTAATAGCCATCCCATAACTATCCCGTAATCTATCCACAGGTTGGTTTATCATCATTATAAAGTTTCGAGTACAGTTGAAACCGGTACGAATGCCGTCACGCGTTAGATCGAGAGTAGCTATTTAAACAGTAACAGTGGATGCGCTGTCCCACGGGTCTCACGATTTCTTCACGGCGTACCAGGGCCGCAGCGAACCCGAGAGCTCTCTCCCTATTGTTAGCTCTTTCCCACGATCGACACAAAGAGAAAACTCAAATCGATTTTATTAATAAACGCGGAATCTGTTCGCAATTATGTGCTCCTAGTGTAGATGATAGGACGATTGTTGAATACAGGGATATTTGCGTAAATCCAAATAGTATGGATTGATTGTAAATTAATCTATTCCGGTAGATATTTTTCCATAAGCAATGAAACTTACATAGGGGCGGGGTAGGTTGGTTAATTATATTGTGAGTTTTCTTCGCACAATTATAATCTTTATCTTTAGAACCCTTAAGACGTATTGTTTGTACAACTTTTAAATAGTTCAAACCCGAGAAGGAATCCTTCTAAATCTTTCTGAATTAACTTAAGTCGGACAGAATTTAGTATCGTCCTTCAAAAGTTCAATGTATTAGGTATTGATAGCGTCACATGCGGGCTGTAGGTACGATACTGCTAATTACGTTTTACATTATGCTTGTGTATTTTCATTAAGGCTCTTCCTTACCCAGATATAAAATGATAGGAGGCAAACGAATGGATTATGATCTTTACGGGAGAAAAATATCCACAAACATACATTTTTCTTTTCGTTCTTCATCGACAACGCATTGATGATGCCTTAGTATCAGATACTCATCCTTAAGAGCGACGTTGACTTGACGTCGACGACGTTAAATTTATAGTTATGATTGAATTTGATGCATTAAGTATCAAACTATTCCTACATGACACAACTAAAGCATTGACAAATTAGCACATTTTTCCCAAACGTGGTTCATCTGCTTATTAAATCGGATTTTTCACATAAAAAATATCTATACCAACTCAATATCAACATCAAATATATCGTGTTGCCTTAGTTATTATTTTGAGGTAACATACATTTCAATTCTATACACAATAACATACGTAGCCAAATATCAGCCAACACAATAACTAGTCCTTTCAACAACTTTTTATCCAATTCAAGTACATTCGCTCAACAATATAAGCAGTAGGTGTACCAGAGGAAGTAATCGATATATTCTATTAATAAACACGGCTCTGTCTCTTATTTTCACGTTTGTCAAGATCAAATCTCGATGTCTATTGGTTTAGTAATCTGTACGTTAGGTTTTGGTCGTGGCCAGTACAAATAAATGCTTCACAAACAAAGAGGTATTGTGATACGATCGTGATATAATCTTTATCTACAGTTTGTTTAAAAAGAACTACCGTTCCGTAAACCTAACAACGTCATGATTATAGAAGTTAACGTTACAGTAAATATTTAAAAAATTATTTGTGGCTTAGTTGGACCCCGCCTTTTTAGTAGGACATAGGGGATAGTACGTCGCAGTCGCGTAGCTAATAAATAACATAATGTGAGAAGTGCCATAGGGGTTTATAGGTTCGATTCTCAATCAAAGCAGAAATTTATATCACAGTAAAGGTTTGTTTCTGGTTCGTTAAAGTTAGTTTAGCTGTCTTATTTATTGTCTATGCCATCAGCAACACAGCAAGTGCGGGGGTACGAGTATTTGAGTAATAACGCTTAGGTACATACATAATATTCATAGGCGACAAAAGAGTAGACAAACTTCCTGATATAAGTAGACATCATCGCTCTGTTAATTCTGAAACTCCAAGACTGCTGCGTTGCTGGCCAAGAAAGAAAGAAAGAACATTTTCGCGAGTACGAGTATGTACTAAGGGACATGTTTCTTGCAGTGAAGAAAGGCTGGGGATTAGTATATGAATAACATAATTCAATGCTGAATATTATGAATAGTATAATTTCCCAAAAATAAACAATGAAATTAATATCAATGCGAATTATAGTAATTCACGATACGTTATATTCAGATGGACAAAGTTCGTAAAATTATCATATCATTATCATATAAATATCGCTATGACTAATCAGGTATAAAAGATTATACATAGTTTCAATAATCGTTTTACTATAATCTATTACGGGAAAGCCCTCTAGCATAATTATGTCACTGTGTTTACATAAATTAATATAGATGTAAAAAGCTGTAAGCGCTATTTGTAGGTCGGTACACACTTATGAGCAGTAAAGAAATCCTTAGGAGTTTCTTGATGTTTCTTTTACATCTGCTACCAAAAGAATTTGTTGGGCGTAGGTTGACATTTAAAAAGTGTTTTAAAGCCAGTTATTAATAACATTTCATTTAATTTGTGGAAATATCTACAAACTGAAAAACTGAAAACTGTAGTCCAATACTAAATCATATACAGCCAGAATTAATGCGAGTTAACATAAAAATTACTACAGGTATAGGTATGGTATAATATTATAATTAGTACCTACTACGTTTTATGACAAAGTATTAAAAATACGTTTATTTCGATCGGTGTTCACAAAAGAGTTAACAGATGAAAGTGCTAACTGTAAAGTAAAGATTTGAACTTTAGTAGAAAAATATAGCAACTGACGTCACCTTGTAGAGGTGAGACATGAATATTTGGAGTTAACTGTTTTGTATTAAACAAGACTTAGACAACGTAGGGTTGTCAAATTAACCTTTAACTCTGGTTTAAAGTGCATTCTTACGACCATAAATATTTGTTTTTATGTTAGTCCTTCAAATAAATGTTGGTAATGAAAACTTTCTGCTGTTTATAATTCTATTATACTGCCTACTTAATAATATCGGATTAAACTTTACAAGTCTAAATTTACTTACAAAAGGCTATTTTTTTCAGTTTAATTTATTTAAAAATTCGAAAGCTCTAAACTTAAAGGTACTCAAAATTTTCTGAGTAAAATGGAACAACTGGTTTTTGATAATAAAAAAATAAAAAGGGCTATTGCAAATACTATTAATAAACACAGGTTATAATAACAACAGTCAGATATTTGGGAATGCGTTTTATTAATTGTTTTTTTCCTCTGAAAATTAACTCATCACAAAGGTACATGTCAAGGGGGCTCGTTAAGAAAGGTTTTAAAAATGTAACCTTTATTAAAATTCTCGTCACAAAAACAGGGCTAATCTCAGATTTGAAGGCAGGTTTAGGTGACAACCCTAGGCCGGTAAACACGGCAGTGTTCCAGAGCAAACACGCCATTGTGGCCGATTCGAACTATTCAAACATTTACTGAAACCTACCGCGCTATCGCCTTCATCGCGCTATTATTGGCTTAGGATTTATAGCTATTGAATCTTCTTTACCAAACTGTTTGACTTACTTCAATTCGGCTATTTGAGGCAATCGTCAACTTTTTTGTTAAGTTAAATAAAACTTCACCAAACTTTACAGATTTACACAGAAAATGCGCAGGTGAGAATTCGTTACTGATGAAATTTTGTCTTAAAATGTTAATTATTTATTTAGTCGAAACTAATGTGTAGATCCGGTTCTGTGGAGTTTTTAACTCTAAAGTGAAAGAGCAAAATTCCAAGACTTGTGATGACTTTTAAAAAGTCAGCTTGAATTCTATTTAACCGCAACAAAACGATATAAGTTGGAAACTACGTTTATCTTAAGATATCAGAAGTCACCAAATTTTGTTGGGAACTGATCAGTGATCCTACGAAGCGAGGATTCCCAGATTTGTCTCCAAGTTGGGGCAGACGTATTAGTGTGAGATATATAGAATTAATGATGTCTTATTTGTGTTGTAAATTCCTCCCATGACGCAGGGAATCCTCTGACGCGGGTGTTTGTATGCGTTTATTTACTCTTCGAGCACAACTGTTTGAACTCCGTCTTTTCCACGTGCAACGAACATCTGTCGCCCTCTTTGCCACGAGTGTCACGACGATATAAAGAGATTGACACGAAACCATATAAATTATTATTGAAACAGTAACTAAGAGCATACTTAATTTACGTGTCTTGCCATGACCCCGAATAAGTTTGTCTAAACAGAATTGGCTAGTGATTAAAACTACCAAAATAGAATTTGGTAATTCCATAAAAAATCCGGTCTTTTCCCAACATAACCACAACCATTTTTGTATGCTAAGTAATTTTTTAGCACACAATGTCAATGTATCGTCAAGTGCACTAGGCGAGTCGCCGATGTAATCGCTCTACAGTTAGTTTCGTGAACGGAATATATTGTCGGAATCGATGAAAACTATTTGCCTTACCGACTCGAGTACTGTTGCGAAGTAGCGACTACGCCAAGGCTGTAGCGAATGAGTTAACACGACGATCATATAAATCATAACGCGTAGAGGACTGTTTATTCGTAGACCATCCTGGATTGGCAAAGAATGTACATCCTTGATTACGAATAGATGAAAAGATGATAGATGGCAATGGATGAACTATTAATGAATGCGGCTAACCAAAATTACTTCGAAATGTCAAGAGAAGTTCTTCATCTTCGATAGATAGGAGCTCTCACAAAATTATTAAGCCCTAAGGACATAGGCGATATTCCTCAAAGCAAGTATTTTTTATTTGAAAAGACAGTGCAAGATACCTATCCATCCATCTATCCGTCTATATCTATAGGTTCTGTCGTCCACAGACAATGACTCCAATTCTTAATCAGAAATCTCTCTATTTCATTACTATGTATGTTTATGAAAAATCTTCGTGTCTCTTAATACTCTGATCACAACGCAATGTTAGTTATTGACGAAACAATGAAGCATTTTATTTCTCTTACGTGACAATTTTCATTGGTTGTTTTCTGGACAGGTATGGCAACGCTGCCGGTATGACAAAGCCAGTATGACGTGACGCGGCTTGTCTCACTAATACAATATTGACACAAACAGTGACAAACAGCTCTTACGCACCTGTTACGTCAGACAGCCCGGCACGCTCGCGTACACGTTATCACGGTGCCAATGATATCGGAACATTGTGTTCATCTGAAACAAAGAATAGGTAGATATTAAGTGAAATGCGGTGTAATATATTTTTTTACAGAAAATAAATTATTTAAGTATAATAGTTTTTCGTGAACCAAGTGAAATGAAAGTATCTCCTTATTCTTTATGTCAGGAGAATCTGCGGAGAGTACAAAATATTGAACTATTAAGGAATATTAAACGATTTTCATCTTTTCATTTCGAAACTCCAATCCCAAATTAGGTGGTAGAGTCTCCGTATGGATATCAAACGTATGTAATTTTTGCGCGCGGTTTCGCCCGCGCCAAAATCGACCCAATATCTAAGTATACCAATTTTTATAAACACAGACAGTACTGTGTGTTTGTCATTATGTGTCTATCTGTGTTAAAAGTTAAAACTTTCGCATTTATAATGTTTAGTAACATTAAGTAGGGGTTATTGTAATGTAGGGAAATGTATCGCATAGAGACTTCTTTTAGAAACTGTTGTCAATTAGGTAACAAATAAAAAAATGTTTTCTGAAAAGTGTGAAGATCAGGGATACATGAATGTGTAAGCGGAATGGACTATAGCCTGTCTAGCGCGTCTTCAAATAAAACGGGCGAGCAGTTGGCGAGCGCACCGGGCCCGCACCTGCGGCTGGCACATGTCGGCCAGCCACCCTTGCACACGTGCTATCCTGGTACTCATTGTTGCTTTTTTACTTCATTCCGTCTCTTTTTATCGTCCGCAAAAAACAAACAAATAGTTTATAATGCTTACTTGTGTATTTTACATGGAATGGTAACATTTTTTCTCACTTAAGCAAGTAGGATAATTTTTAACGCGATAAGTTCACAAACGGAATCTTCAAATGAAATACGTGATGATAAAACAAACAGGAGATATTCGGTATAACTATCAGTTGCAAATTATAATAGTTACAAATAATTACGCACAAAGACGGTCAAGACTTGGTTGAGAATTCTTAACCTTAGGAATGAAATCCACAAAAAGCTTGATAAATTAGTAGTTATAATGCGCTGTAGGCTGTAGAGATAACATCGCCGGTGTCAATATGCAGTGGCAATTAATAATAGGGCGCTAAACGAGCCAATACATATTCAACGCGTGTCAGTCTACACGTATTTAGATTCATGAGGTCGGTAATGGCCGAATTATTCAATAACTACACGACTCGCATTGGAACAGTAAAAAGTACGGGTTATTTTAAACTTTCACGTTGTTCATACAGTCATAAGTGTTTGTTCACGATTTGTTACTTAGAAGGTCAATTTGTATTTAGTGTTTTGTCATCACGACAAAGCAATATTTTTTGATGACCCTCCTCATTTTGGAAGGAGATAATGAATTTTTGGACACGATTAAATTGTGCCTAGTAATAACCACACTATACATGTAGGTACCTATATCCTGAAAAAAAAAGATAACTGTAGAGGTTTTCTAGAGCATACTTAACACACTAATCCAACTGCCTAGCCTACAGCATACTTAACACGATGTTCCAATGCAATATGGTGGCGAGGTTAGTGGCCAATTCAAGGCTTAAGTTTTTCTGATTAAACGAGAATTTACGAGCTTCATTATTAAGATCAAAATTTATATTTTTCATAAGCCGTTTTAGCTTCCGCGGCTGTGTAAAACACCCGCTAATATTAATAATTCTTACACCTATCACATATTACAATATCTTAACATAATGTCGAATACGTTTCCGACAAATTTGCTTGTTTTTTGTATGCACATGATCAAATAATACAGAGTGCTTCGGGGTCGATGCACTGTATTTATTGCATACATCGACAACTAGACTGACCGACAAAAATTACGCCCACGTATTACTGAGTCAGTAATACTGACAAGTGACAACACATTTTGACGGTATGATTTATTTAATTTGTTTAAAATTCAGTACTTTAACGCGATTTCCGACTTATATCAATATGCAATTTACAAAATTTAACAAGTAGGTAAGTAAGGTTGCCTGTACGACAAACGGTATAGCCGATTGCTGTCTTCATCATGAAGAAATTTCAGAAAAATATTTTTAGAGATACACTCACAAACCATTATTTTTAACTATGCCATGTTGCTATGCTATGTTGTCGGTTTCATAAAATTATAAATAGATATCAAATATAAGTCAAAACATCTAAATAATGCACCTCAGTATCGGGTTAATATGTGCAAACATGCAACCTATATACACTAGTCTAAGTTAAATAAAAACGTCGGATATAAAATGTTGGAAAAAATAATAATTACCGCTTGACGAAATTCCGTTCTTAAATAGGGCGTAGCGTTATCGTTGCGCGAGCGATATGAAAAACGAGTTACTGGAAATATCGCATTTTGAAGCAGGCATTACGAGTAGGCAATATTTTCGCTGGCGAAATGACCTACATTTAATACTTGCTTATAATTTTTATTTTAAAATGTTTTTATTATTCATAACAGTAAGTACGTACATAATATATATTATTACTTAATAATAATATATACATAATAATATATATTATGTACCTACTAGGGCTTCTCGAAGAATTCTCGAGTCGAGAATAACCCCATTCATAGATACGCGCTTATTGGCCAGTCAGTTTTATTAACTGCAGTCAATAAGGTGCCAGCTGACAGGTCAGATAGCCAGCTGTCAGGTGTGTCAGATGTCAGAATTAAAGTGTAACAATATAACTTTATTCTGACCGATTGTTCTATCACACTTACTTATTTTTTATTAAACTAGAACCTTTGAAAAAGTGTCATTTCTACCAGTAGGTACTTCACTTAAATGATAAAAATTTACCGTTCAAGCCTCGTAAAGAAATAAAACCTAAAAATAAAGGCTGTTAAACCGTCTCCGAAACTTCAGATTAGCGGAATTAAACAAATTAATGTTACTATCGACAACCTTTTGGCGAAATTGACCACCTCTGATACAGGTAAAAAAGAACATAAACGTTATAAAATTAGTATTCTGAACGAAACAAAAGTGTGGTTAATAAATATACAAATGAATTTTATGACGATAATAAAAAAATCAAAATCCAAGAAAAATCACTACCCATTTATTCTCTTTTATCTGCAAAACTAATAATTTCATGAATTTATATTCTCATCGAAAGCGTACGTATACACACACATTCACAAAATTTCTGATTGAAATAATCCTATTAAAAATAAACCAGTTTTTATTATAATAGTTACAGTTATTATTATTACTGGATGCTAAATAGTCGTTGGCCAAAAACCTGAGGGTAAAGGACGAGGTATCAAATAACGGAACGGGTTTATTTGTCGACGCGACTTTAATATGCTTTTAAAATCTTATATTACCTGGTTCAATAAGGCCAAAATCTGGCGACACATGGTAAGTAGCGCACACTGTTATTAATCTCCTTAAATATTTTTTTAATACCACAATAAAGTGGATCTCAAATAATTTCAGATCAAATGACTATGATCAAATTTCAATAAAAAAGTACCTAGTTCCCAAAATTTACACCTAGTTTGTCTTTAACGTTACTAGCATCTAAACGGCAAAGCAAAATGACGTCCTTGGTGTAGCTGTAGACTTTGATATTTTATATAGACCAAGTTTCTTTGAGAAAGAAAGTCATCATTAGGTGTTTTAAGAAATTAAAGGTTAAATTAAAGTTTCGTCCATAAAAAACCTAAAAATTGATGGAATGCATAAATCGTTAAACCATCGAATGTTTTCACAAAGTTTCGATTCATTTGCAAGCCCCCGAACATCGGTTAATAAAACTCCAATCAGCCTATCCATGGCCTATCCGAATGAGAGTCGAATGTTAATTACTATCCCGACTTTAAAATAGACAACTAACTGAAAAATTACCAATACACTAAACGTGACCATTTCGCTGGCTCACTATTATAAGGTTCTATGTTATTTTTGATGAAGTTTTGTAATAAGCTACAAGAACTTCGTTATTTCTTTTAGTTGATAAAAACTTCACAGGACCTTGTACTACATGATATTTTGCAGTATATTTTTACAAAATAGTTAGCTAATAACACGTAGAACCTTGTAGTATTCTTAACTAAATAAGTGATACAATTTTAAGATTGTAATAGTGAGCCAGCGATTTCAGTACAAAGTGTTCGACGACACAGTTAGACGACACGAACTTTGAACCCACAACGTGCACACAATTAATGAAATTAATTACGTGTGCAACGTGCCACATTCACACTTTAATTTACCTAACTACTGTCACAACTTGTAACACTTCTATTGTTAGGAACACTGTACTTTGGGGACAGTAAATAATTGATTTAAATGTTTGTTACAATCATATCAATACATTTGTAAACAGACCACGCCAGGAAAAATGATACGTAATCGAGGGAGTCTCTACTACAATTTGGATTGCAGAAGATAAAACGTAATTGACTAAAATATGAGTGACTGCAACTCATTAATGGTCCACTACTGAACATGGATCTCTCCTCATTAATGAGGAGGCCTAGAGCATACTCCACCGCTGCTCCACTTCGGATTGGTGGAGGGGTTAGTGGATTTCTTAGTTATTAAACTAGGCTTTATTGAATCCCCCAGAGACCAGATGAAGCTTAACGCCACAGGAATTACGGATGATTCAAACCTCAGGTGGTAAAGATGATGCACTTAAAACGTGCCTTCAAAGCGTGACGTCTTTCTACCATTCAATCCACGACTATCCATATCCCAATCGGGCTTACGTTGCATAACTCAACGACTTTAGAAGCCATCAAACATAAGTGCTATTATGTATTTACTGCTTAACATAAATTTGAAAAATGTAGACTGAAACAAAAAGGAACATTTGCACTTTACATGGCACAACTTTAGTATCAAAATCTCTTTCGTATATATTTTTTTGTTAATGCTAGGTTGGCAACCGGCCGCCTTGTAACCGCTGATAGTTCAATAAATGGAATAAGGCGTGACTCATTCATTTTTTATAATAATATGGCCAATAGCCGCCGTCGACTCTAGGGCGCCTATACTACTTGTTGCATCTCACAGTGACACTCCAAATTAGCTATTTGCAACCTTAATTCAACTAAATAAAAACCAAGGAACCTGAATTGAGCAACCGTAACTATAAAAAACAACTCGTAACAGGAAAAGGCTGTAACTAGTACTCCCAACTGGAGGTAACAAATAATATATGACATAACGTTCTAATGACTAACGCGCAGTGGAAAAAATAATTGGCGTTTGAAGCCGCAGTTCACACTATTCCGATTGTTCTCAACAGATCTAAAGAATCTTATTTATGTAGTTCTCTAGAAATATTTATATTCTTAAGACAACTTCAAAATGCACATACTTCTATAAGTAGTACAACTTATGTTTCTATGTATCTGTTCATATTTATATAAACACTGAATAATTTGCCACAGTATGAAACAAATTTTGAACTTCATAGCCAAAAATATTATGATTAGTAGAGTACAAATATCAGGTATTCTGAGGAGGCATCGCTCAGGAATCTAAGAGCTGCCTCTTATTGTTGCAAATAAAAATATTTAGGTTTATAAGTCCATACATTTGGATTTTCCGGAAGAAAGCATGTTTGTATTTATTTTCATAAAGTACCACACACTGCCTGTTAAAAAAATATGCAATAAATAAACAACCACCAAAAAGAAACGGGTCACAAATCACAAATATGGATTTAAAACAGTTTCAAATATTTCTCTGATTTTCAACTCCGTCTCTACATGTTTGTTAGTAACTTCAATCGCATTTTTTATTAAAAACAACATTACGTTGGTACTTAATTTAAATTCCAGCTACTAACGTAAACTAAAATAAGTATCACACGAGACCTTGGACTTTGATAGATGTTTCACACTAAGCACATTTCCACAAACTTTCCACGACGACGTTAATTAGTTAGAGACGATACATTTCCGAGCGCGTTTACTGAGCGAAAAGATTCGTTGGACTGAGCTGTTCAATGTAAAGTACATGGGCTGGAGGCTCGATGTTGGAAATTACCTCACAGTGACATGGTAGGGGCGACCGTCGTTGCGTGACGATGGCTCCAAACGTCACGGCATTACCATACCTAATGATTCCTATTTTCACGCACTTGCCCTATTGTAATTTAGTAAACAATGTTATAAGCCCACAAGTCATAATTTTCTCGATTACCTACCTATAATTAAATAGACTAGATATAGTAAACCAACAATAAATTTATTTTTTTCGTTCACTGAAACAATCTATAAAACTAGCAACGAAAGTAAGGACTTAAGTTATGAGATAATTAAAAAGCGCTTGAAATTTTCCATTAGCGTGGGAACTTTGGAATGATTATTTAATTTTTTTTTATTGTCAGCTCTAACACTATTAAGACTAGAAATCTCTATTATACCAAAAAAATCTGTAAAAATACAGAGAAGTAAAGATAGGTACTTCCTAACATTTTATCATAACAATATATTGGAGACTATTGACGTAATCCAGATCCACATACTACTGTAAAACAGCGATTTAGCTAAGTTCTAGACCCAATGCGTTACTTTAATTTTACTATGACTCTACCATTCGGAGACGCAATGTCTCTCCTATGTTAATTAATCTTATACTAACTTGGTACCTTATTATTTTCGGAAATATGTACCTAATGATATAACAAGCTAAAGCTACATTATTACATTGTTAAATAACTTTAAGGCATAAGTAATATTCAGTATCCAAAATCGTTTCACAACGAAAACATTAAACTGTAAATAAAGATAAATAGTACATCATAATTTTACAATATGTGTTAATATTAAAATGTCTAGTGAAATCTAACAATTCAGCGATAAGTTTGATTCAAATTACTTACTCGTTGATGGTGGAACCGATACCTCTAGGGAGGCTAACAATCTGCCTTTTTCAATCACTCTGTATAGAACGGTCCAGTTTCCGATTCGTTGTGGTAAAACTATTTAAACAATAAACTATAATTGATTTCCACTTCCCCTCGCACAACGGTTTAACGCCTTTTTTGATTACCTACGTTAAACGATTTTTTTATTATTAGCCGTATTGTGTACTAGCCATGCCCACCACTTCCTTCGAGCATAGGAGTTATTCAAGCGTGAATCCTGATCCCCTGGGAACTTCGGGATAAAAAGTAGCCTATATTTTGCTCCACAGCCTTCTCTGTCTCCCAGTGAAAGTCCCATAAAAATCCGTTTAGCCGTTTCTGAGATTAGCGTGCACAAACATACTACCAGTTACAGTTTTATTTTATGTAATAGATGTTCAGTAACCATATCCTTCTTGTATTCTTCAACTATCGCAACCATAAAACTATAAATAAAGTTATATGTATTAGATATTTATAATTCTGCAGCCGGTATTAATATTAAAATGACTCTAGAAATGCCATATAACTCTTAACACTTCAGCCACAATTTTCATTGAAATTAATTCATAATAATTTATAACGTGCGGAAACGGTTTCCATTATCAGTATTGCCGGGAGCGAGCTTTTATACTCTGTTCTCCGCATCCATGCTCCTCTATTGTCTTTGGAATACATTTAAATTTACCGTAAGCTTTCTATACCTCGCTCAAAACATTACGAATCGGTACTTAGAGATCTTCAACTGTATAGCTATAGGTATCTATTACTTTAATGATAAATATGAGGATTTGGATAGTAGTTAAGAATCATGCTTGAATACATGGCGAGATAATATAATCTAGCCATCGAAATCTTAGTTAAGCTAGAAGAAGGTAGACACATTTTAATAAAGTAAGCTGTGGAATATGCTTATTAAATCAGTCGATAGTAATAAAATTATTTTAAAAACAAATCGTACTTATATACCTATGTATATAGATCAATCGAATTTATGATAATGGGGACTTGATGAGCTTGCTTCGGAGGGCGCATAAAGACAGCACAAATACATGAAACACCTGAGTTAGTCGTTATACGTACCTATGTATTAATAGGTTGAAGCTAAAATGTCAATACCTACAATAAGTGCGTCGATCCAACTCACACCTCACCACATATGGTTTAAAGAACTATTTTCACTATAAAAATACTTTTAAAAACATTTAACCTGTTTCTATTTTCATAACGATTAATTCAATATCGCAATATATGGGCCTATTGCGCCTCTCTGCGTACCTTATTATGTGCCATTGTTGTACTGAGAATCCACGCCATGCCATGCTACGTCGTCTGTGAATTTGTTATAAATGTTAGTCTGTACTGTTCTATTGTCTTTGGAATAAATTCAAATTACCCAATGCATGCAACCCAAAACAACAAGGCACCGGGAGATGACGGAATCACAACTGAACTGTTACGAGCCGGAGGCAAGCCTCTCTTGGTCGTGCTGCAGAAGTTGTTTGATTCCGTTATCAGCAGTGGAACAACCCCGGAAGCGTGGAGCAGAAGTCTGGTGACACTGTTCTTCAAAAAGGGAGACAAAACCCTTTTGAAGAACTATAGGCCCATTGCACTTCTGAGCCACGTTTACAAGCTGTTTTCAAGAGTACTCACTAATCGGATCGCACGCAGACTTGACGACTTCCAGCCTCCCGAACAAGCCGGTTTCCGAAAAGGCTTTAGTACCATGGACCACATACATACACTCAGGCAGGTTATACAGAAGACCGAAGAGTATAACCAGCCGTTATGTGTTGCGTATGTGGACTATGAGAAAGCCTTTGATTCTATCGAGACCTGGGCGGTGCTGGAGTCTCTTC
>DWJQ01000406.1:0-14637 GCA_018248915.1 Hesperia meskei straton | reverse complement strand
ACGTCAGTTCCTTACTTTTAAGTGTAAAAAGTTTAACAATATCTAGTATGGAATGTATTAGATACTATGGGGTGCCTTCCTTACAAGGTTACTTTGGAAAATTTTGACGAACTGTCAAATGTGACCTATTAAAATGGCCCAACTATAATAAAGCAAAAGACCGACTCATTTAATGAGCTTAAAATATACCTTTATAACCTAGCTATTAGCATATGGGCAATTGTTAATTGCTTAATTATTCACCACAGCGTATCTATTCACCGTATTGAATATTATATTGGATGTTCTGTTCAATTATGATAATTAGTCGTCGTTAGCACAAAGTTTCTGGTTCAATCGAGGTGCAAAGTAACAATTGGTACGCGTTGCGTCTTCTAAGTATCATAATTTTGTTCAAACGACCTTACGACTGCTATTGCGAATGAACTCCTTTGGGTTGCCTTACATCTAATCACGAAGGAAGTGTCCAAATTAGCGGAGTAAGGGAAGATAATAAAGAAGATATAATGCTTTCACTTGCGTGAACCCTTCTTTTAGCATTTTTGTTGCTGATACGAGTAAACGTGTAAATACCAGTTCCTTAGAAAATACCAGAAAGAATTTTTCAGTACTTGATTGTAGTAATTCAAGTGTGAGGTACAAAGGGGTACCCTTGCTTCAAAAGCTAGGTCGCTGCTAACAGAATTACGGTGTCACCAATTCCATTTTCCTCCATTGGTAAATGTTAACGTCATCTGAATTTCAAACACATTCCAGCTGTCGCATCTTCCGGAAAAAATAAAGTTCTATCGCCTAAGACAGTTGATCCTCGAAAATACAATTTGTACACTTTTAGTTTGCTCGGCAACAGGAAACATTGGCAGCAGGGTTTTAGAATTTTCTCTCTGTGGTCTGAATTAAGGTTGGATTTTGGAAAAGCGCGCAACAAACCCTGGAATCTTGTAGCCTGTTCGGGGCTGTCAAGGAGGATATTTATGTAGTGTTTCCGGCTGGCATAGCGAAATCGTTGTTTTGTAGATAAATCTTTTCACTGCCTTTTAATAAACTAAAGCTTTTTAACTATCTTCTAGCAGAGTGGTTATAACTTTTAGCGTAAACTATTCTACATCAACTGGTTCAGGCTCTCATATTATTGCATATTAATTAACAATCATGTTGGTCATTAATTTACATTACATGGTTAATGCTTTATTTAATGATGGATTGTATCCCTGATTGTAAGTGGTGAGGTAGTCTTAAGTTTATGAAAGGCCTATTCACACCCTTCTCAAAAACTTCTTTTACCTAACAAGTAACCGTTTGATCTGAACTTTGCATGTGGGGAGAAAACTTAGCAAATTATTGAAATAAGGGCTGGAAAATATGTTGAAAAACAACACGCATGAATTACATCGACAATGGCTGGGTGTTACATAACAAAACCACCTTCAGACGGATCTAACTGGAGTCTTGTTGCTTATTTAATAAAAGGGGACACCACGAGTCTACAAGCCTCTGCTTGTCCTAGACCCAAGAATACAGTTAGTTCTTTATTCCTTCCAGTAACTAAGTATTTAAGTAAAATAAAGGAAGAGGTGTTATGTGAGGAATTGAGTGTTGAATTTAAAAACGCGAGTGTTGAATTTTTGACTGAAAATCAAAATGTTGTGACGTAGATACCTAGACAGATAACAGCACATACATAAATAACCGAAACGAAAACTCAAAATGTTTATTTATTATACAAAATGGATACTTGGTTCTCTTATCCTTACGTCGAAGAATACGTTGAAAGAAAGGGTAAAAGTTTTCTGTTCAAATTCAGCTGAAACCATTTAAGTAGTCGGTTTGTTGTTGTTGTGTACAATGCTGGCTTTCTCGGGTACTTACGACTTATATGCAGTTGTCTAGTATTGTCGGAGAGCGGATTTAAGTTAGGAGTTGATACTGTATATCTTTGACTATAGGTTTCTTCGATGTTCCTTTGTTTTAAATTGTGATATGTTTTATGGAAGCAGGAGTTTCAAGGACGATAAGGAGATTATGTACGTCTACAAGCACTCATGTAGCGAGTATCCAGTGCGTTTATAAGTTCTTTGTGCACATGATTTTTTCCACACTGCTGGAGCAGTGTGCTGGAGAATGCTCTAGGCCTTAGGCCTTGTTATGTGAAAAACTTGTTCTCTGTAGAAGGCGTAAAAATGAGATTAAGCTAAGCCGTTGGCTTAAAAGATGAACAAAATATAGTGGCGTAGGTAATATTTGAAATTTACATATGTTTGACCATTTTGATAGATGCGTACGCGAAACTCTCTAAGTTGAAATTATAGTTGAAAATATACATATTCTGAAACGGTATTTGTCGTCGATCTTAACGAAAAAATTGGTCAGATGATATTTCCATTTCATCCATTTGGTCACTAATTCCCGTTAGGGGTAACTGAGAGCATCACAATGATACTACATAGAAATTCACAAAAAATCAGTATAAGCTTCTCAAATTGGAACACTATTTTTTCTATTTTGTTTTTTCGTAGGGAAAAGAAGGTGGTAATAAGTTTTAATAAAAGTAATATTAATGTTAAAGTAATATGAAAACATAAGTAGAATCATGCAGAAACACACGCAACAGTTACTCATAACAGAAAAAAATATCTCGTTATTTCACAGGAAATATAATATAAGCGTATTTTCAGATATTTAATTAACTTCGCCCCGTATTTCATTTGTGGGTCTGTTCCCATTAGGTTTCCTTAGAATTTCTAATTACCAGTTTTAATTACCTTCCGCGTGAAAATGAAGCGTATTTAAGTATTTCATGAGTTTATGACCTACATTACCTAGGTTTGTATGTAAATTATAATTTAGGAAAATGAAGTTATAATTACGACCGCCAAAAACAGGAAACAAACGAAGTCTTATATTTTACTTGGTGCCGCATTACCTGCTTCCAAAAGCCGGGATCTTGGATTCGATTTCGAGTATTGGGTAGGTACCTACTCGTAATGTCAATTTTGTATTAATCTATCAATATTATCGACGTGCGCATGTGTTTGTGTGTGCGTGGGTGTATGAAATTGTTTTTGTTATGTATCATGTGTTAACATCTAAAGTCATACATTCTTAGGGAATTATAAAGGCATAAAAGTTTTCCAAAAAATAGATTATTTAACGTGACATTTTTGTTGTAGATATGAATTTATTTTTTGCCCTTACAACTTTTCTTTACCTTAGCTTTGGTAATTCTCAAGGAATGTTGAAAAAACTATGACATCCGTCAATTTGCAAATGATCAGCGTGGTGGCCTAAAAGTACCCTTACATTGTGAGAGGAGACCCGTGCCCACCAGTAGGCCAATTATAGGTTGCAATAATGAATCCTCAAGGAAATCATGAAACCAAATAGGTTAGCCACTATTCAGTCTCTATTATAAACTTACAAGGTTACTTAGCGGACAACACAAACTAGTGTCCATTTACCTCACAAGTAAATGACTAATGAACGCTGCGGCAACTCCGTAATATTAAGGCTCCCGTTGGCGTCGAAATTAGCAGTTTAAATAATGAATGAAGTTTCGTCAGTTCCGTTCAGATAGTGCTCGGTATCTGCATACCGTAAAACTTTTTCCACCTCAGTAGAACAAACACATTAAAGCATTCTGCGTTCACGTCCGGAGGCAAAGCTCGAAGGCGAGATAAACTTGGTGTGCTGACATTGATTTATGTCTCCGTTTGTTTGTCGGAGACAGCCGGCTCCAGAGTCTGCTTCATCCGGGACACCGGTCGAGATAACGCGTCTAATGCACACTACAAATTACTCGGAGATTGCGGTAACGCGACTCGTAACATGCAAAGTTGCGAATACGTTTTTCGTATCGCCTCTATCTTGGCTCGTGCTGTGCTGATAGCAAAACGATCGCATTTGGTGTTAGGTTAATTTGCCGATCCTAAGCTTATGTCAGATGCTCATATAGATTTACGTCTGTTTACCAGTCTCCTTAAGGCATGCCGAGATAGCATAACGCGTTACAAATTACACCGATGAATGTAGTAAATACCGTATTTATCATTCAAGGGACACGTTTTAGAGCCTGCGGCTGGTATATTGCCGCGGTTATCTTTGAAACGTCAATCAAGGGTATTCAAGATATGAGATAAGCCGGGTTAGTTTGCTTATTTACTGATGGTAAACCAATTAGGCGTAATTTGTAAGCTATTATAAGCTGGTAATGTAGTATATATTACCTACTGGTCGTGATCGATATGGAATTCGTTTTAATGGCAACCCAGAGAAGTGCCAGCCAGCTTTTCGCCCCTGTCGGTTCATTGTTGATTGACAGCGAGAATTTATATTATAATTATGTCTTACGTAAATTTTGCTTTCGAGCTAAGTTGAACTATTTAGTTTAGTTTTGGCGAGGAGTGCCAATGGCAATTCCGTATGGTCGACAACTCAAGTTAGTAACCAACTGACCAACCTACAATCTGAAGAACACAGATCAGTGACAGTCATAGCTGTTTTGGGCAGCAGCGAAAACGTAGTGCGGCATTTATGCATGATCCTGTGTGTAAATGCCTTAATAACCTGCCAAACGGGTACACCCTGTATAAAAACTAAAAACTCGAACGCTATTAAAATTACGAAGAGCGAAGTTGAGAATATATTATAGATATCGCTCGTACCTTAGGTATACGATGTCTGGAGAGCGCTATCTAGGTCATTAGCGAACCTCAGTGAGGCGAGGACCTCCAGACTAGATCAAATATAACAGATAATGTATTGAAATTATACTTGAGGACATTAAATATGTGAAAAATGTAGGCACTATTTATAATTCTAGTAAACCCGCCGTCGTTTCGCTCCTGGAATCGTATTCCTTACGTTTCCAAAGATTTATTATCTACTAAAGTTTCAGCCAACTCGGTTGAACAGTTACTTTATGTTATCGAATAAATGTTCGACGTGATCTTTTAAACAAACGAAATTTTAGGTGGAGCTTACCAAAACTTTATTAATGCCATAAAATCTCAAATAATGATTGTAAGAATTTTCGTCTATTTGCTTATCACAAAAACGGCTTAACCGATTTGAATACGGATTTTCACCCATGGCTTATTTGAATCAGTTAATAAAAAATATGTTCAAGGTAGGTAATGTATAGATATGAATATGTATGTATATGTATATGTATGTATAGATATGAAGGCTTTATGTTTTTCTGGTGGAAGCGAGGACGGGTTTAGTAGTATCTATCTCAATAAAGAATATGGAACATTCACAAGGTCATCGGTGTCAATGGCACGATCGCGCGATTTTTACTGTCAATGACTCAATGACACTTCATATTATGTCTGCGGCTTTCGCAACAAGAACTATTATGAATAGATGACGTTACGCATCAATAAATTTAAACGTGTCATTTCCACTTTGGACTTAGTGGCAGCAGATTAATATTATAACAAAAATAAAAGAGCACTTTTTAGTATTATACCTACTTATACTTCCCATTTATTGTGTTGTTTATTATAAAAAAAAACAATAATCGTTCTCAAGCATCCCAACCCGCACAAATATTTTGTCGCGTATGGCAAGGACATAACAACGTCAATAAACAAAACATATTATACTATACTAGCGGTCCGACCGCGGTTTCACCCGCGTGGATCCCGTTCTCGTGGGAATATATGCATGTATTATACATAAAAACCTTCCTCTTGAATCACTCTACCTATTACAAAAAACCGCATCAAAATCCGTTGCGTAATTTTAAAGATTTAAGCATACAGACAAACAAACAGACAGACAAACAAACAGACGGACAAAAATAGCGACTTTGTTTTATACTATGTAAAGATAAAAAAAATATCGTCAAACGAGAATCGAGTTACTATAGGTACCTACGCAGTTTCCGCTGCCGCTAGGTAGGTATGTGGCTATGTGGTATCTTTATAGCTTCACCGCCTGGTAAAATGGTGAGTTCTACAACATTTACACCATACACAAGGAACGCATTGGATGAATTTGAATGCCGTCTATTGCCTATATTAGAGTGATCAACAAGCAACAAGTTTTGCTACCCATAGAGGTCGTCACTGTCGCTTAGGGCCAAACGAATCGAATTCCGGTTACCTACTCGAATTTTGCTACCCGAGGCAAAAGCGGATACTTCGTACCTATACCTACTAACTTGCCGAGAATAGGGAATTGCCGCTCCTCGCTAAAACTTTATTACGTGTGCTCATAGTTCAAGTTAGGTTGTAGTAAAAATGACTTTTGGCATTTTAAATTCCCACCGATCTTCAATAACAATAATCTCGGGAGCGTATTTGTGCTGGTTGCAATTGAAACGAATTCCAGATCGGACGCGAATCGATAAGGTATGTATCTGAATAGACTCTTATAAATATTGAATTTCACACATGAACAGTGAATGACACGACCAGCGGACACAACACAGTAAATATTAAACCAATTCATACAAGTCACTGCCAACTTTAAATATTTTATGTGGACATCATCAATTAAAACTCGAAAAACGAGGAACCGGACTCAGGTCAACGCATCCATTGACTACAGGCACTACAGCCTGCATGAGCCATTGTAGTTCTGAAATGAACCAAATTACCGCCGTGAACAATGACGATGATTTACGAGACAAAAATTCACATTTAACCTTTTAATTTAATCCGTTTCATTTATGGAGAACACGAGAATTACCATTCGTGTCTTAATACTGGGTTTAATTTAATTTAATTCTCTTCTCAAGATATGTATATCTGGTTGATAGGCACTTTACGAAACTGTTACACCAAAATTTAAACGTGATGAACGATGCAACATTGTTTTCAGACAAACGCTTGATGCTAATAATAAGATGGCTCTGCAATAAGCTACCGTTAAACAAAACACAATTAACAGTAGAGCACATTAGAGTTTTACAATGCATCTGAACCGTTTCCCACCCTGACATTTCACATCAAATCACTGATTAAAATTTCTCTGATGGGAATTGGAGCCTAGTCGGTTGTACTTGTGGCTCTGATCGTATTATAAGGTCATTATGTAGCCATAATTAACTGTGGTGGCGTTCACGGGTCATGGATTTGTGGTTGGTTCAATTACAATTCGCGGTAGACTTAGCGAGTTTGTATTCGTGTTGGTATGTTATAAACAATACCTTCATGTAGATCTGTGGTTGTATAACAATATAAAATGTTTGAAAGATTTTCATTTCATTTTATTTTTAGGTTCATACACAGGTTTGTTTCACGTCGGTAAATTTACACGCTCCTAAAACATTGTTATTCGTTTTATTTCAGGACTAATTGACCCAGCAGACGGCGTCCTGAAACATTATAACTCCGCTCCTATTGGCCGTAGCGTGATGTTATAAGCCTAGCCTTCCTCAATAAATGGATTATTCAGCACAATTTTTTTAAAATAGAACCAGTAGTTCCTGAGATCAGCGCCATCAAGCAAACGAACAAAAAATAAACAAACTCTTCCGCTTTATATTAAGTAGAAAGATGAATGTTGATGGACGAACTTCAAGGTAAATACCTTTTAGAAATATTATTTTATAGATTTAAAAGATATTTAAGTATCAATTGCAAAAGTTGTACAAATGGTGTTATTATGTACCAACTAACAACAACTGTTAGGAATATCTAATATAATCCATACCCTAGACATCACACCCACTAATAAATAATCTGGCTAGCTAACTCTTAATAAAACACTTGCTAACTGAACTAACTATCCTATCTCCGTCATGGGCGGCAGTGAAACGGAGATACCACATGCTCGTTTACTATCTTAGATCAAATAAAAATCTTGAAACACGATATATATACCTACATTCACATCCTACGAGATCTTCTACAAACAAGATCCTACAAAAAACTATTACCATTAAAACACTGTATTGTCGTGACACACTTACGGAAAATACAATCTGAAACACCGACCTGGTTATACCTACGTGCAAAACTTTTTAATTACCAAAAACACATCAGGCTGATATTATCTCACGTTCGTTCTTGTTAAGTTTGGTAAAACGCCTTTTGCATTTGAAATAGGCGGCCTGGAGTATCAATACCAAAACATCGTCGTTAAACACGTAGATCTATTTAAGTGACATAATAAATGTACATTTCTACAGCAGTAGACAATATTTCGTTGTGTTAAAATCGTTTGCATTTTTACTGCGTGACCGCTA
This sequence comes from Hesperia meskei straton, assembly GCA_018248915.1. Lineage (NCBI taxonomy): Eukaryota > Metazoa > Arthropoda > Insecta > Lepidoptera > Hesperiidae > Hesperia > Hesperia meskei. Next base: position 6,440 of record DWJQ01000406.1, on the reverse strand, counting down.
TTTCGCATATATGTTTTTAAGCGACATCAAAGATGTAGGAAATTCTCAATTCGGCTTTATTTTTTTAAAGCATAGAACTCCTGAACGGATGGGAGTATTTTGACCGCGTTTACAGATTGTTGTGGTAATGTTTACAAAACATACCTAACCAGTCCATCATTGAAGCCGATTATTTATTTGTTGTTGTAAAACGTCGGTTGATAATGAATAAAAACTGCATTTCACCTGTCTGTAACCACCAATTAAAGTAAAGTAATAATAATACGTAATGAATAATATTCCTATTGTGTCATGTCAATTAAAACTAGAGTACCAAAATAAGTGCTTTAAACAACCCTCTTTAACGCAAACAATCAGATTGACATCAGTTCTAAAAAATAACATAAACCGTATGACAGTATGGTATGCCCGTTCATAACTCATGTTATTCTTTTGAAACCCGTTACAAACTCTACGTAACGCGTCAGTTACGTAAATAAAATAGTAGAAGCTTAAACCATTCATGGCAGTGTAACTATAATTACAATGGGTTAATAAACAGTTTTAACTAGTCCATTGCGGCACGTTTCCTCGTCCACGCGAGCTCATAAATAACCTCGTACAAATGAATTTCTTGAAAAGGTCGACCAAATTATAAGTTCACGTGAGGGTCTGACACGCAACCGAAAGCCGTCATACTTCTCCTAATTATTTATTATGTGGCTTTCACTCTTCAAAGTCCAAATCGTCAAATCAATCGAAAACACAATGATATTTATGGCTAAGTTGAGAAATTTGAAGTATCTAACTTCTATGTTAAAGAAGACAACAATCGATGATAAAGATATAATTTATTAAGTCATTAAAATGGTTTCATTGTCTTTGCGCGAATCTGAATCCATCATGACCCACTATTGAGCGCGGGTCTAAACTAAGGACGAGACGGTTAAGGCCTTAGTCCACCACGCTGGCCAAGTGCAGGTTGGTGGACTTCACACACCTTTGTGTTTTGCGAACTCTCCAGCATGCAGGTTTCCTCACGATGTTTTGATTCACCATTTGTAGCAAGTGTCATTTAAATGCTTAAAACACAACGACGACACATTACCACCACAGCAATATCCTGAAATTTATGGGTCAAGATTACCACTGAACGATAATAGCACGTCAGGACGTCAGGCTACTGACGTATTAAAAAAATGGAAACGCCAGCAAATGGTGTGCGCTTGGTTAGCTCAAAACTTAGTGACTTAATAAGAACACGCAAATCCGATAAAAGGTGTGACACGATAATGTAAATCGAGTGTGTTTAGGGTAACCACATGTTTGACTTTGTCCGGACATGACTGCACTTTAAGTCTTCGCATATTTAATTTGTCTGGATAATACTATAGTAAAATTGTTTATAAAAACAAAGAATGTAAAAATTTAAGAAACATATGGGAAGTTTTCATCATTTTATTAAATTTAACTACATAATCACAAATTATATACATAGGTAGGCAAAAACAATACATCTACGAGTATATTAGACTTAATTTTAGACATTCTTAATTTATCCAGCAATATTATTAATTGCAAAATTACATTTTATACCTGACTAAAATATCCAGAGTTGCTACAGAAATGTCCGAAATCAAAAAATTCAAGATGGTTACTCTTTGTGGGTTGATTATCTTTTTATGGACGCTCCGAGAGCGCTGGCAAGCCTGGTTACGTTTCATGACTCGTCCATAAATCGCGTTCGGACAAAATTGTCCACTGACAAAACGGTTAATTGGTGCTCTCCGTTTTTAAACTGATATTTTATATTCACATGGGAGTTTTTAATGAAGCAAAACATTTCAATAAGTTGCGAATATTATGCGATAAAACATTATGTTTTTTACTTTATTTATTATCAGTTTATTTGCCTTTTTTCATGATGTGATGTCAAGCTTACACAAAATATACATTTTTAAATTTAAAATCCGAATAAGCAAAAAAGCGTGAAGCAACTTTGAATAATATCGTAATAGACCGCATTGATAATGAAACATTTTAAGGAAACCTGAAGATGATTGTCGATTGCCTATCTGACGATACCCGATTTATCTCAATTCGTCGACTGAATTGAAATTCATCGACTCGATTCATTTTAACTGTTGTTATTTTTCAACTTACAATTTATTTAAAAATCGGTCCCGTGTTTGGTTTAACACAGCGCGTAAGACATATTATATTATGACTACATACACAAACTTCTTATTTTATAAAAAACTAGTTTTATAAAATACAAAAATTTTACATTAACTGTTGTGGGTCCGATCCGACCCGATTACTATATTTTTAAGTTACATACTATATAATTTTAGATACTGTCAAAACGATTATTTTACAACAGACAGACAAGTGGCATAATGACTTATGACCTTAATTACAATAACAAAAAAGTAGGTTACATTAATATTTATCGTTGACACACGAAATACTCCGTAAAAATCGATGAGTTTGCAAAAGTATAATACTAAATGATATTTTTGCAACTTCATGATTTATATACAAAATAGTTTATTTACTCCTAAGATAATAGATGCTGTTGGTTTAGCTTGAATTAACTTTTAACTAGTTTTAAAAACATTTTTTATAGATACCTTATTTCGTCCTCCCCCTGGGGATGAAATATCTCAATAATCTGTTCTTAGCTAGCGCCGTCCACTCATGAACGTCTGTGCCGAATTTTTATAGGTCAAGTACTTATATTTCGACAATCCGTAACGTCACTGAGTGAGTGACTGAGCATCCCTTAGATTTTAGACGTTTCAATTGTTGTTGTTACATAACTTTGGTTTGGTACAAGAACTCTCTAGTTAGTGAAACGATTTTTGTATTCGTACTATGACCTATATCAAAGACAGGCTAGGATCCATTTTAACCGAAAGTTGTCGCTTAATAACTTATAAATAGTAAAATAAGCTAGCTCAGCTAAGCTTTAAAGATACACTTTAGTTATAAAAAAGTTAACGTTTAACTTGTTTAAAATGTTTTAATAACAAAATAGTTAGCCCCGTAGCAAAATTCCCGGCGGGCCATGCCCTACCCAAATCTGATATTGCATGCTCATACAATATGGAATGTGACTGGTGAATAATTTATCCCGATTGTCACCCACAAAACCAAGTTTGTTCGCCAGGTGTTCAATCAGGCCTTTGTACGGAGCTATTCTGAACAATTTCGTGTACATTTTTTATAAAAGAGGGGAAGTATTCATATCCGAAACATGACACGTGTTACATTAGCTCTCAGGAAACAGATTTGTTTACACTTTATCGGTACTAGTAGTACTCGTTTTGCATTGGGAAACCTTAGCACTTTACATTCGAGGCAATTGCTACTCATGTTCTTCAAGCATTACGCTTTGATGTTTGCTTCCTTTTATTATTGACCCCGGCTTAAAAAGAGGCTTTTATAAAAATTACCTGTCTGTTTGTGTTTGTGTGTCTGTCTGCCACAGACTGATACATAATATATACCGTAGCAGCTCCTGAATGAATGAACCGATTTGAGTGCAGTTTTTTTATCGAAACTTTATAGCTATGTTTGGTAGACATCGGTCTAGTAGTTTGGAGAGTATCATATCTTATTCAAAATGATATAAAGCATTTTTGGCATAAGATTGATTTATTGGTGTAAAATTGAATTATTACTTATTTATTAGGTATTAGCCCTTTCACAAAACCTCTATGCTATCCAGAATATACATATTACTCCGCGGGAACTGATTTATATCCCGGTGTCATACTTAATGTTAATGTAACTTCAAAATTTCAACGGTCCTTGCGCGTGGCACTCACACAGAGACAGATAAAACTTAAGAGAAAATATATTTTCCAAACCAGTGGAAAATATTGAACTATGTACTTACGTTAAAATTTTGGATAAAAAAATTTTTTGTTTATTTATTTAACGTATGGAATCAACAAAATTAATGTTACACGATTAAATTTCATTTGTAAAGGAATAACAGTTTACATAATGAAAACGTGATGGTTTTATGGTCCTGTACCATAAAGAATTACAAACAACAAATATGTGGTGTTGACTAAAGTTATTCAAAGCAAAAAAATTACATTCGTGTATTTTTGACAGAAACCAACCGAAACAAATTCAAACGCCATTGTAAAAGCAGATAAAACAAACATGGAACTAGATAAAAATTGAACGAGTGGAAATGAAACGCTTTCGGGAGTGAACTGGCAACAAGACTGTTGACGTTCGGGTAATAAATAACCGTTTCGAAAGCCAATATTCAAAATTACACTGGTTGAAACTGCTCACAAAAAGTGAAGTGACGTTTCAACGGAAATGCAACGAAAAACTTGACCGGTTGACAGTGATGGATGTAATCCACTGGTGCTGCGATTTTTAAGTTAAATTCTTACTGGACCGGAGCTGCTTTTTGATTCATCGACGCTAAAGCTTAGTTAGTAACCCTGCCTTGCAAACGAAAGACAGCGACGTCAAACCCATTTCCTGCATGGCCAGTGATTTGAAAAACAAGTATCGATCCTGGAGTCTTAGTTTGGACCTTAATAATTCTTGAAATATGCGATATTTTCCTTTGTATGATGGCCTGTTTCAATACTCCCTGTTTCAATACTTACACACTCTAACTTAAATATCTATCTCCATAATTATGTTCGCTCATAAATCCCATAATGTTAGCGAATAACTATCAAATAATCTTAATTCTAATTTTGCTGCCCACTAGTTCACATACTAACTTTACAATTTATGGAATATTTGAAAGGGCCTTATGTTACTAGCGATATGTGAAACTTAGTAGGTACCGTTGAGTGTGAAGGGTGTTTAATTTATTTATCACAGTCTGTTGTTTCCAACACGTTACCGGATCACTACCGGATTCGTATCTTAAGTTTGCGAATATAGGGAGCATAATTTATGTTCACCACTTCAATGCAGATTAATGAAGGTTTAAATAACCAAATGAATTACCTCTAGCTTCTGTAGGCAAATACCTTGAAGAATCATGTAGAACAGGGAGTTCTCTATAATGTTCAATCCATAAAGTCCATTTATCTATAAAGTGACCAAAATAAACTTTTACTCTGTACATGTAATTGTATGTTAAGACTATTTCGGAAAAGTAAATTAGATTGCCCTTCATCATGTTAACCAACCATGGCCCACTATTAAGCATGGGTCTCTTCTCAAAATCAGAAGGCTAAGGCCATATTTCACAACCACAACATTGGTCAAGTGCGGATTGGTTCACACACCTTTGAGTTTTGTGAACTCTCCGGCATGCAGGTTTCCTCACGATGTTTTCCGTCACCGTTTGTAGCAAGTGGCATTTAAACGCTCAAAACTCACGTTACTCCGAAAGTTTGAGGTGCATGCCCTGTGATTCGGACCCTGACCCTCCGAATAGGAGGCCGAATTCTTAACCACCAGAATATCATCGCTACTTTGTTCTTATCTAAATGGAATTTGATGACACATAATTTTACAGACAACCCCACGCCTCTACAAATTACTAGGCACGTGAAAAATAATTATATACCTACCAGCCATAAATGTATGGCAACCACCACAATTTCCAGTTACATTAAAGCTAGCTTTTTGTCCAAACCCCTTCATAACTCGCAACCGTCCAAGGCACGTTAAAAAAGAAAGAATCAACAATTAAATTTTCTAGAAATTACGAGGTACAAAATGTAGTGCATCCGGAATATAAAATATACCTTGTTACAAAATGTTAATCGCCTCTAACTAAGCTGACGTGTGAAGCGGCTCTAATCTCTTATCTAAATACTTTGTCCCGTTGAGTTTTCACCTACCGCGTTGTACATCATTGCTGGATGGGGATTCTTTTTATGTGCAATGGGATTTTTCCAGATGTGGTCATCTGCTGAACTAAACTGTAGAAGCAAAAATTACCATTATAATTTTTTCATTCTTTTTATTCTTATCTGACAAGTTATTTAGGGGATCTGCTGTAACTTGATTTTGGTTTACAAATAATGTTGCCATCATTAAAACACTTTATATTGAGGTTCTGTTACTATTTGTCCAAGCATGATGTTATGTAGCCTAAACCCTGCTTCGGTGAAATAGAGTATATATACAACACAAATGCAATTTTTCAATTCGAACGAGTAATTTTTTCAATTCGAAAATATCTCTAATAATTGCGATATTAGTGATACATCTACATTTTTTTCGACAATGCTCCTGCTTTCTCTTTACAGTCAAAAACTGTACGTCTGGACTCGGATATAAATACGAAAGGTAGTTTTTTTGCTGTTCGCTATACTTACCAAACAAGTTCGTGTTGGAATAGGTACTCACTCACCCGCTATTCCTCAAGTAAAAATATAATGTTGCGTACACATTATGCAACATGTTATATAACTTCTGTTTTATAACACGTCCACACTATCTAACATTGTTGTCTAACA